>VONZ01000842.1:0-272500 GCA_012976165.1 Labeo catla
CTACTTGCTTAAGTGTCGGCACAGCTGCTCGAGCGCGGAGAAAATGGCGGAGAACTGGCTTAGGCGGAAATATGCTAAGTCCATCAGCGATTGTGGGCGGGGCCTGAGCAGTATGTCGCTCAGAAATTAAAAATGGCTTCATAACTGAGGCTGTTTTGGTTTTTTTGAGGATAAAAACGGATTTTAATCATTGTAGGGTGGATGTGTCCACACACTAAGACACATTTATATGCAAACGTCATGAAATTTGCAACTACCATACTATTAATTAGCAGCAAATTATGAGTTTATTGAGGCAAAAGTTGTAGTCAATAGTTAGTTATTAGTAAGAACTGGTCCCCAAACTAATGTGTAACCCTATTTTTTTTATTTATTTATTTTTTTTAATCATTTTTTAAAACATATTTATTTAGTTTTAGTCCACACCCCCCTAATATTCATTATGACCTTCTGGGGGTGTCCAGTTTGAAAAACATAATGCATATATGCACTTTATCCCGTAAATTTTATTGGTGTGGCTGTCATTTCCATCTAGCTGTTTTTAGCAAAACAGCTTGTTTTCCTGCTTGATATTGCAAATTGGTGTGTCTTACCATATGTGACCCTGGACCACAAAACCAGTCTTAGGTAGCATGGGTATATTTATAGTAATAGCCAACTATACATTGTATGGGTCAAAATGATCAGTTTTTCTTTTATGCCAAAAATCATTAGGATATTAAGTAAAGATGATGTTCCATAAAGATATTTTGTAAATTTCATACCGTAAATATATCAAAACTTAATTTTTGATTAGTAATATGCTAAGAACTTCATTTGGACAACTTTAAAGACAACTTTTTTGTTTATTGCACCCTTAGATTCCAGATTTTTGGAAAACTTACCCTTATGACTGGTTTTGTGGTCCTTAGTTATGAACACACTGGTTTGTAGTGCAAACACTCTTACCATTTACTGCACGTTGTTATACTTCTCACTATTTCCCTATACACTGTAAAAAATAAAAAACACAATTTGTTGAGTCAGCTTAAAATAATTTGTTACGCTGCTGCCTTAAAATTTTAAGTTCAGTCAACTAAAATAAGTTTAGTCAACTTGAAATGTTAAGTTGTACTAAGTAACAACTTAGATATTTGTGTTTGCTGAACTTAACAGATGGGTAAGTAACCCAGCTGCCTTGAAATTTTAAGTTGATTTAACTCAAATATCTAAGTTGTCACTTAGTATAATTTAACATTTTAAGTTGAATAAACTTTTTTTGAGTTGACTGAACTTAAAATTTTAAGACAGCCAGGTTACAAATTATTGTAATTATAATTTTAAGTTGACTCAACAAATTGTTTTTTACACTGTAGCGGCTAATAAACTGGAAGTCTCTCCCATAGGTTTACTTCCACATTGAAGAATTAGGTGGATATAATAAATCGTTTAGGACACAACTAATGTTTCTCACCCAATACCTCAGATTCATATTCTGAACACTATGGTCACAACATTGTCGACTCTTTTCAATATCTTATTTCTATTTCCACATTCATGCCCTTACTGTCATATATGGTGTTATTTACAAAGTGTTGAAAATTGAACTGGAAACTCTATACCCTTGGGCTCAATACTAAGTATTTTAAAACATTTCAGTCATCCTTCGTGAATACAAAACTGTTGCTATGGTTACATTCTGAAGATAGATATATAGATATGTTGTTTAGGGACTGACAAGTGAACGAGTCCATAGAGAACTCTGCTTTCAAAACTTTTATTGCTTCTCTTAGGTTTCTTCAAAGAAAAAATCTGCACACAAATGACTTTACTTACAAATAGCGCTATGATGAGATGCATGATGATGGGGGAGATTTTTTTAAAGCTTGGATGAATAAAAGGTTGAAAGGCCAATCTGAAATCGGCATGCTCGTAACGTTCACTTCATGAAAACTGCATAATTTGAGAACTGTAAATGGCTCTGCTAAAAAACTTTTTTTTAGCTATCCTCTCAATATAGATACAAAGTCTTTCTCGCTATCTTCACACACACTCTCTCACACACACACAGACCGAGGGAGTGACAACGAGAGGATAAAGTGCAGAGTGTAAAAGCATCAGACTGGCTGACGCAGCAGAGAATCAGTGAGATGCTGTTTGCTTTAGAGATGACTGAACTGTGAAGGTTGGCTTTGGATGTTTAGGGGCGACTAGCAAAGCATATTTGAGATTAGAGTGTTCTAGAAGCACATGATGGTTCAGCTGCAAGTGGTACAGTATATCAAAGTAAATTCAAGTTTAAGAGTCCAGAGTGGTGGTGGAGGAGGAGATGGCATCACAGAGCTCATCGAGAGATAGGTGTCACTGAAAAACTCTTATAAAAATAAAATCTCTTTCCGTTCCGTGATACGTCACAAAATTGCTTTAAAAACCCAAAATTGCATATAAAACCTACCTTTACAAAACATCCATTTGTTTAGAGCTTATAAAATGATTCCAAAATATCTGAGACGACCACAAAAAGGGCTGCCATGCTGATGTCGATTGAAAAAAGTACAAAAAGCCATTACATATAAACATGAATATGTACAACACAAGCCCTTGGGGAAGTTCATTTCTGAATAGGTAACTGTATCTATGTCTAATGATAACCTCAATCTATTTAATATTAAACGGCTCACACTGTGAAAGGAATTATTCACTGGAAACAGATGGATATTTATGCCACATTGTCTTTGCTAAAGGAGTTAAATAGCAAAATTAGCAGCTGCCAAAACGACCCCCTCACAAAGATATTATTAAAAATATTACAAATTCAAAACAAGCCCTTGAAACAACATCTGTGGCATTTTTGGCAGAAAATCATTTTGATTCATACCTCATTTTGCTAAAAAGAAACATTTTGAAAATAATATTGAACGCTTGCCCCATAGAATCACATTATAAGTGCAAAACTGTCAACATTTTTTACACAAACTGAGGTATGAGTCCTGCATTAATCAACAACATGTCATGGATGATTTTAACTTGTATTTAACACAGAATATCACTTTAATATTTAATAAAGGACCTTGAAGACTGGTGTGAAATGTAAAACGGAAGCCAATATCTTTTTTGTGGGCTGGTAAAGAAATGTTGAATGCTGAACAAATCTGGGCATCAATAATGACTGTCAACACTTTATACGTCCAGGGATCTGTAAGTCTTCAATTTACTATGATTGTAAAACACAAACTCAAAAATGATGGCATTATGGGACAGTATTCAGGGGTTAAGGCACTCAAGTTTGGGATGTCGCACCGATTGTAGTGGTGTTAGCCTTTCTTCACTGGTTCATCAGCAGATGATAACTTCTAAATGTCCCCATTGGTGGTGAACCAGTGTTTTGGCACTGCATCATGCGGAAAGGAAATGACATTAATCCTTTGGTTCTCCTTGGATCCTCTCAGAAGCCTTAGCAGGTACAGGTAGGTAACTGTGAGAATGTCAATCAATGGGTACCATCCTCCATCTTTCACTTTTCTTAAACCATTTTCTAGTACATGGGACCTTTGGAAGATGGGCCCTTGGGATTGTATTCCACAGGCATACTCATACAGTCTGACGGGTGACAGCGTCCATCCTTGCCCTTCTGTCCAGATGGTCCTGGAGGTCCGGGAACACCGGGGATGCCCTGCTGACCAGAAGGACCTGGTGGTCCCATCTTACCATAACCAGGAGGACCAGGAACACCTGAGAAGGAATCAGAAAAAAAATACGGTGGAATAAACATGACAAAGTTGGCAAAATAACTTCCACTACTTTGAAAACTTGGAGTCAGACCTGGAGCACCCGGAGGGCCAGAGTCTCCCATTTCTCCTACACCCTTATCTCCTTTCTCTCCCTTTACGCCAGGGGTACCTGGGGACACATGTGAAAGCATCCATGTGGAAGACTGGGCAAATGGAACATTGGACTGCTGTAGGAAACGTTAGCACATTAGTTCCTCTTACCGGGTGGACCCATGGGTCCCTGCCTTCCTTCACGGCCAATCTGTCCAGGGCGGCCCGGTATCCCTGGGGGACCTGGCATGCCTGGATTTCCATCTTTCCCTGGGGGTCCTGGTCGGCCAGGGGACGAAACCATCTCCACAGGCATCTGCATTCGGGACATGTAGTAGCCCATACGCTCTACAGGAACAAATTTACTGAGGTTTGTTAATAAATAATTCAACATCATGCCATACATGATTTTGACTTGTAACAAGTATTTTAACTTTTAGTATTTAATTCAGAATATAGTTTTAATACATATTAAAGTGTGAAAAAGAAACCAATATCTCTTGTGAAGGACTAGGCAAGAAATTGCATTAAGTGAAAAATAAGAAATAAGCCATCTAGAAAATGTTTCAGTGCATTTTTAAGCTTCCAGATGTGTCTGGTTACCAAAAAATTCTCTCACCGTCAAAGATCTTTATGACCTGCTGCCTGATGAAGGACCTTAAGTCATCATAGTTTACAACAGCCTAGAAAAAGCAGATATGATGCAAAGTTAAAATACTATGCTGCATATCTACTATTCTGCAAAACAAGATATATTTTGTAATTTTAGGGCTGTTATCTTGTCCACCTTACTTATGTTTTTTTTGTGAGAAAGACTTAAAGACTGTTTCTGCCACTGAATACAAAATTTAAAAAAAGGTAATTGCGGCTTTTTATCCGACTTTTTTCTCATGATTGCATGACACAAACTCACAATTTTGAGAAAAACAGTCACTATTTGCCAGATACAAACTTGCAATAAATTTTTTTTTCAGAATTTTCAGACAAATGCGACTATACAAATATGACTTTATTTCTCGCAATTGCAAGTTTATATCTTGCAATTCTGACTTCATAACTCACAACTGTGAGTTTATATCACTCAATTTTGAAAAAACAAAAAAACCAAACAGAATTGCAATTTTCACTTTATACCTCGCATTTGTCTGAAAATTCTAAAAAAAGACTGGACAGTTTATCGCGATTCTGACTTTATTTCACGCAACTGTGAATTTCTAGCATGCAATTCTGAAAAAGTCAGAACTGACAGTATATATCTCACAATTCTGATTTTATTTATGGCAACTGCAAGTTTATATCACACTATTTTGAAAAAAGAAATTGCAATTCTTACTTTATTTCATGCAATTGTGAGTTTATATCTTGCAATTCTGACTTTATAACTTGCAAGTTATAAAGTTGCGAGTTTATATCACTCAATTTTAAGAAAAAAAAACAATTTCAAGTTTATATTGTGCAATTCTGACTTAATTTCTCACAATTGCAAGTTTATATCTCGCAATTCTCACTTTATAACTCGCAAGTGCATATCACACAATTAATTTATTTTTTATTTAGTGGCGGAAACAGGATTCCATATGTTCATTAACAGCTATGGATACATAACTTGAAAAATGAAGTGCAGTAAATGCTAAAACTATTTGCACTACAAACAAGTCTGTTCATAATTACAATACATGATAAGAAATACCAGTCTGCAAAACCAAGCAGCATGACAAACTGTTTTGTACCGCTAAAAATAACTAAGCAAATAACACTGGAAGCCTCACACATCCAAGTTACAAGCGGCTGTGTCTGCTCTCACGTTAAAAATAAGGTGTATAAGGAAAATAATAATCAAACACTGATTCTTAAAGTAGACTGTTTCTGTCAGTTAATTAACTCTTTCAGCCAGAGTTTTTCTGGCCATGTACCATCATTAAAAAAAAGCCTTACATCATTCCCTGGGATTCCTGGTGGTCCGGGGGCACCTGCTTGTCCAGGTGAACCCGGGCTTCCCCTCTCGCCACGGGGTCCAACTGGTCCTATGATCCCTTCTGGTCCTTTAGAGCTAAAACCAAAGCCTCCTCCTGGTGGGCCAGGACGTCCGCGCTCTCCCGGGGGTCCCCTTAGCCCTGCAACTCCTGCTTCGCCCTGGACAGGATCAAAGGAGCAGCTGTGATTTACCACGCAGGTGATTCTAGGACAACGACCATGGGCTACTCAATGATCCCTGTAATAGCACCGCATAGGCTTTATATAGAAACTCATGCTCAGCACTATACAGTGCACAACATAAAAACTTCAAGGTCCATTCCACCTACTTTCTAAATGATAAGGGTAATGTGTGAATACAGCGAATGCTACAGTGGTGGCTTATAATTTCATTCTGGTTTGCATTCAGTTGTAATTTTCTACTTCCTGAAAAGCCCGCTGCTGGTTATGAACGTTTGTATAACTATTTTTGTAAATCAGCTATTGATTAATCAATACTGCTTATTCAGGGTAGACTGCAAATGGGCGAGTGATAGCTGTAATGGCTTGTATTATAGCTCGTCCTTGCTTTGAAAACATTAAATATATGTATTTTCAAAATAATTTTAAGTGGACAAAATGTGGATGTGACAGTATAATATATACTTCTGTTCCCTCGCACTCTCATTTTTATTTGTATTTACTCAAAGTACATATGCTGTTGATTCCTCACAAAGGTCAAATGTGTTATATTATTTAGTAATATTACTTTTGTTAGACGCAATTTTGGCTGGATTTATGAAGTGGCCTGTAAATAATAATGCACAAATTATGCAAAAAATGAAAACAATGTATATATATATATATATATATATATATACACACTGTATTGGCTGTATAATATTATATTATTTATTAATATTTTGAATTCGTTTTTGTATATTTATATTTTTCATTTTAAGTTTAGTTTAACTTTCAATAATTTTTTTATTGTTGTCATTTTTATTAGTTTTTAATTTTTTTTATTACTCATTAAAAAAAATATATATATAACTTTATTCTTTATTTTAATTTTTATTACTTTTTTACACTTTAATATATTTAATATAAAAATAAATATATATATATATATTTATTTATTTGCCAAGGCAGCATTTCCTACAATCATTTGTTCCATCTAATATTAATATTTTATTTTGTTTTGGTTTTACTTCAATTAACCAAGATACTTTAAAAAAAAAGTAATTTTTGTTAACAACAACACTGCAGCTGAGCAAGCTTTTTTCCACCGAAATTCATGGCTCATTTAGGAAATGGCCTAAAACAAACAAATATTGATTTCTTACTCTGCACATGACTCTGACATATATTAAGATAATTGATGCTGTTCATTATTATGTTTTCAGTTTAGTTCTATAAATTATGGTGTTGGCTAATTGTATTGGCTCAAATGCTAATTATTTCTAACAGTAACATTTTTAGAAAGACACTGCCCTCTAAATATCTTAAGTGTAGTTAGCTACTTTCTGCTTACAGCTTGTAAGGTAGGATAGTTTTAATACTTCACAGTTTCAAAAAGAATTCCCAACACTAATGTTGTACATGTAGCAGTCTATATAGAGCAAGTCACTTGTTTACACATTTAAGGGCTTCTGCTAATGGGTCGAGGGAAAAGCACTGCTCTCATCTCATTCACGCCTAAACTTCAAAAGCCTGACAATGCTGTCCTGTCACAGTGACAGATAGCGACTCCTCTATGGCTTTATTACGGAGCATAATGGTGTCACTATGTAAGCTTAGAGTGGTGTTCAAACAACCAACTGTGGCAGATGAGGGAGGAAAAAACAAAGAGTGAAGGCAAAGTGAGGTTACATAACATGCTCTTGTGATTGCAGATGGAGCCACCTGACAACTTCATTGAACAAATGTGTTGAGCACACATCGATGGGAGGGAAAACTCTCTCTTATGCCTGAATAAGATGTATCCAAATGCATGTGAAAAGATGTCAGCGTTCAATGGTGCAAAGACATTATAACACAGATGTGAAAACGATGCATCTTACCTTCTGTCCCTGTGGACCAGGTTCTCCTGGCAGGCCTGGGGCTCCCTGTGGTTACAAATAATTATTGGAGTGAAACTGGGAAAAACAGTACAAGTTTTGCAGTAATAATCATCTGGTCTGTGTGCACAAAAACATTCCTATATCAATCAGAATTTACATGTATTTTGATATGAATGTGCAAATAAGCCAAAATTCAGATTTACATGTAAATAATCTGAACACTGTGTCATACAAACACCAATTTAAAAATACACTGTAATTGATTATTTATATATCTGTGCATGTTCAAGTAATTTTGGTTGCAAGGCAGTGTTAAAATGTCCAACAATCAAATAAAAACTGTTTTGGCTCATGGTGGAGACTTCATAAAATAATGATGTGTATTTGTGTTTACAAAGTTCATATAGTGAAGCAAATAAAAAGAGATACTTACGTCTTTACCTGCCCCTCCATCACTTCCTGGTTCACCCTACAGAAAAAAAGTGACAAAAAAGGTTTAAAAGAATAACAATGCTATACGTAGGGTAAACCAATTAAGTTTAGGTACTGACCATCAGCCCTGGATGTCCTGGAAGCCCTGGTGGGCCAGGTAATCCAGATTGTCCTCTCTCTCCTGCCTCACCCTTTTCTCCCTTAATGCCCTGGTATAGAACAAGAAGACACAGTAAAACATTCAAACAATTAAAAATATTAATGACGTATTATCTGTTTTAGAAGACTTTTGCTCACCACTCCAGGTGGCCCAACTGGTCCCGGTTGCCCTGAAGACCCAGCAGCACCCTAGAAATTTCCAGTGGAAGTGTTAATTTATCACATTTTATCACAAAGGGTTGATCTATTATCTACCATTGATAATAACAACATTGATAATAACAATAATTGTTTCTTGAGCACCAAATCAACATATTAAAATGATTTCTGACAGATCATGTGACATTGAAGATTGAAATAATGGAAAATTTAGCTTTGCCATTACACAAATATAGTTGAAGTCAAAAGTTTACATACACCTTGCAGAATCTGCAAAATGTTAAACTTTTGACCAAAATTAGAGTGATCATACAAAATGCATGTTATTTTTTTATTTAGTACTGACCTGAATAAGATACAAGAGAAAGAGAAAAATAATTTTATTATAAGAGAAAATAATTTAGAAAAATTACCCCGTTCAGAAGTTTGCATACACTTGACTTTTAATCAGTTAGGTTATGTCGAAAAACTCCAATCGTATTTTCTCCCTCAACTTCAAAAATCATTTCAAAAACATCCGACATCGCTGCAGAAGGTCCAACCCAATCTTTACAAAGTTAACATGCAAAGAAGATCAAACACACTTAACAAAAAAGGTAATTAGGTATTTTGAAGTTAAGGGAGTTTTCGACATACCCTAACTGTCTTGAACCAGAATACACAGAGTTCAGGGAAAGCAAGACAAGATGAGTGTTTGACATTAAAAAGTATATAAATTGTATTATTTTTATGAAAATAACCGATCGTTTCGCTAGATAAGACCGTTCTTCCTCGGCTGGGATCATTTACGACCGCATTTGGGATCGTTTAAAGCCGCATTTAAACTGCATTTTTGGAAGTTCAACTCTGGGAACCATATCAGTCCACTATATGGAGAAAAATCCTGAAATGTTTTCCTCAAAAAACATAAAATCTTTACGACTGAAGAAAGAAAGACATGGACATCTTGGATGACAAGAGGGTGAGTACACATTGTTGTACTGTTGGACTATGAAAATTCTTCAGATGCCACAAATTCTTCAGATTTTCCTTAGATTTTTGTGTATTTGAACCCTTTCCAAACAGTGACTGTATGATTTCGAGATCCATCTTTTCACACTAAGGACAACTGAGGGACTCATATGCAATTATTACAGAAGGTTTAAAGACTCACTGATGCTTCAGAAGGAAAAACAAGCATTAAGACCCAGGGGTGTAAACTTTTAAACAGTATGAAGATTTTTTTTTTTATTTTGCCTAAATGTCATATTTTTTCATTTAGTACTACCCTTCATAAGCTACAGAAGATACTGTTTCCCAGAAGACAATATAAATTAAATTTACCCTGATCTTCAAATTCAGAAAGTTTTTTTACCCCAGGCACTTAATGCATTGTGTTTCCTTGCATTTGAACCTTCTGTAATAGTGGCCAATAAGTCCCTCAGTTGTCCTCAGTGTGAAAAGATGGATCTCAAAATCATACAGTCAATGTTGAAAATGCTGAAAAACTAAAGATTTTGTGGGACCTGAAGGACTTTTTTGAACAACAGCAGACAGTTTAACTGATCAGGACAAACAAGGGACTCATGAACAACTATCACTAAACAAAAAAACACAGCTGTGGATCATTCAGGTAACAACACAGAATTAAGAATCAAGCGCATGTAAAGTTTTGAACAGGGTCGTTTTTATAAATTCAACTATTATTTTCTCTTATTCTTCTCTTTACTTCTCTTATTCATGTCAGTCCTAATAAAAAACTAATATGCATTTTGTATGATTCCTCTTATTTTGGTAAAATAATTAACATTTAGCAGATTCTGCAAGGTGTATGTAAACGTTTGACTTCACCTGTACATTACATTTTAAAATGTATTCAAATCTAAAATGGTTACTTTAAATTGTAATACTATTTCCTCACTATTGCTGTTTTACTGTACTCATAATCAAATGAATGCAAAAAAAAACAGACAACAAAAAAAATAAAAAAAAATAAATAAATGTATGTACAAACTAAAGAAAAGTGAAGATTATAAGATATTTTAAATACTTACCATATGTCCTGGAGCTCCAGGTGGTCCTTGTGGTCCAGGAGGACCTGGATCACCCTGAAGCGTAAGTAAAAAAGTTTTTACTTATCAAGACGTGTATGTCAGATCACAGTTTCTATCACAATGCAAGTACGAGTTGCATTCTCAGCATTGCCGCAAGGGATGTATAATGTTACATTATGGACGTAAATGTTAACTATCTTCTAATTAATGGAGTAACCATTCAAAGAAAATATTTCTGAATATATTATATATTATAACCATAAGTATATCTCTTCATCCTCTCTGTTTAAATAAAACAGTGAAATGGCTTGGCAGAAAAAAACAGCCAACTCTCTCTGTTCCTTAAGTATTGAGGTTTGTAACTGCCACAGTAACATGACAACACACATGAGGTATGTACAACGGGATCACACGCTTGCAATACATCAGCCAAGCATTTGCATCTGTTTTTGCTTACTTGCATGAAGTATGTTACTGGTCTAAGTATGCCGAAACTTATTTTCAGACCATTCTTTCATTATCTGAAATCTATGGAGCATTTGTAGAGAAATTTATAGCCTATTTAAAGGTGCAATGCAATATATCTAATAGAAGACAGCTTACCTCTAGACCAGGCCTTCCTGCTGTTCCAGCAGGTCCCTGAGGTCCTCTATCTCCCTACAGAAAACAATGAAAAAGAGAGACAGATGATGTAGAATAAAAGACAAAGAGATATGTAAAAAGGCTGTGGTGTGTTATTTCTGCACCAAATGGATTTGCAAAAATAATGACTGCTTCCAAAAAGTTTTCCAATAGTTTGGGATAGAAATTGTCTTGTTTCAAGCTTGCAGAGTGAGCTCAAAGTTGGCATGCAGGGCCATTCAGACGCACAGAACAATGTGAAAATGCAATATTTACACTTTTGCAGTTGTCTTTGCTCATTAAGAGAAAGTATTTGAACATCAAAAACATTACAGGCATCAGCTTTAAAGACAGGATCAATGGAAATAGTCATTTTTTATTCATTTATGCACTACACATTTCAAATAGAAATAATGAAAAGGCTATGAAACTCAAAGAAAAGGCTCGTACTTTCATTCCTGGGAGACCTGTGTGTCCTTTGATGCCCTTGAAACCCTGGAACGAGAAACAGTTATACAAGTAAGCCTTTTCCAATCAGAGGAAAGTCAAGTCAAGCTCCCCCTTGGAGATGCCTAATTAAAGTTGACTTTGTTCTTTGTTTCAGTCTTTGTTCCATCTGTTGATTTTGGTATTCATGTGTCACTGATAAAATCTACAAAGAACTTGGAAAGTGAAAACGAAGAAAGAAAATATGGCACGGTTAATACCGGGATTCCTCTGGGTCCAGCAGGACCAGGTACTCCTGGTTCACCCTGTGTAATTGTGAGAATAAAACAGTTAGAAACAGTAATTAGAATTAGTTTTTCCAATAATATAATACATGTGGTTAGAATATATGAATTTATTTTCTTTTCTGACCCTTAAACCTGGTTTTCCATCTTTGCCATCAAGTCCTTCCATCCCAGGTGGTCCCTTTAAGAGAAAATGCATAAAAATATGATTACTTTGTGAAAGTTTTAATTGTGTACAGAGACTAGACAGGCTATAAATGTGTCTATCCAGAGGATTGTGAGACTTACAGGCATGCCTGGGGAACCGGGTGATCCTGGGGGACCTGTGGGTCCCTGTTGACCCTGAACTCCAGCACTACCCTAAGGGAGTAGATAAAGTAAGGGTGAATGCATGATAGAGAAGCATTTTATGACTATGCTTTGTATGTCAGAGCGCTTGTTTGTCAAAGTGACCATAAGTGATAATGCACACGAATGCAGATGATGAGTTATTTATGAAATGTCATTGCTCATATGAGGATTTATTTTCAGCATGAGCGAGGAATGTCAGTATGTTATATAATTTCATTTATCAGTGCATGTTCATGCATTACAGTACTGTCACTTGCCTTCTCAGCTTGTGGTCCCGGAGGGCCTGGAGGACCTGCTTTTCCTGGGAAACCTGGAGGACCCTGGAGACATGTAGACAACAGTAAGACATCGGGCTTGTTCCATTAGCATATTCAGAGATTATTTCAAAATTAATGTCATAATTAATTGCTGTTTCACTGCTACAATGAGATATTTTTTGAGTGAAACAGTAGGGGAAATGATGACTGAAGGATGACTGGTAAATTCCCACCGGTTGTCCTGGGAATCCTTGGGATCCTTGGAAGCCCTGTAAACAAAAGACGGAAGAACTGTTATCATGTGTAATCACAACAGCAAAATGAAGATGATACACCTGGGAGTTTACTGAGTAAATACACAGTGTTATAAATACTTATTTTCCCAGAAAAAAAGTATATGTTTAGCACACTTCTTAGATCTTGGGCTTGTAAATTTGAAGACGCAAACCAAACATCTCGCTCTACATAGTGTAATAAGGTATCATGAGAATGTGACGTATACAGAAATATATTTTAAAGAGAACAATTTTGTCTACAATATTGCTTTCATACCTGATCTCCCTTTGGTCCCACGGGTCCCGCAGTTCCAGCTTCCCCTTTAGGACCCTGGAGGCCAAGCAAACATATGTTTTTTAACACCACAAACCTGTCACAGTTTTTAAGAACAATGTTAAGAAAGAACAAAAATCAATGCTTTCCTACGTTTTTCAAAATAAATCTCCGAAATGTTTGAAGCCTGTTTGTTTGATCTGAGAGTTATTACTCACAAAGAGAATATAAAATTGAATCTGGCTTCTAACGTATACACCGTGCATGATTATCAGCCATCCAAGAAAAACATAAGGGTTTGTTTTGAAAACCCCAATGATAAAAAAGACAAAGTAGTGAAGTGCAGTGTTGCTGTGGGTCATGACTACAGGTGAGAGTCCGTATACGTGAAGCAGAACAAATAAAGGCATTAAAACCAGATGTTTACTCACTGCTGGGCCGACTGGTCCTTGATAACCTGGAGATCCCGGTGGACCCTGTATATAAACAGTGCAAAGTTTCAAACACTGTTTACCAAGTCATTATAAGATTTCCTGTGTGAATGTTCCTGCATGGCTTGAACTCCCAAAGGAGAGTCAAAATAAAGAGGTGGTCTGGAAAGTATGTATTTTTGTGCAATAAGTACATCAACATTCAAAAGTTTGTGGGCAGTAAGATTTTTTTAAAGAATACTTGCAGTCAGCAAGCACACATTAAATTGATCATAATAGGACTTTTACTGTTAAAAAAGACCTCTATTTTAAATAAATGCTGTTCTTTTGAAAAATCAGCTTCGCCATCACAATAAAAAAAGTAACTGTTTTCAGTTGTAATACATTATCAGTCAAAAGTTTTTGAACAGTAAGACTTTTAATGTTTTTTAAAGAAGTCTCTTCTACTCACGAAACCCGCATTATTTGATCCAAAGTACAGCAAAAACAGTATAAAAAAAAAATTGAAATGTTTTAACTATTTAAAATAACTGCTTTTTATTTGGATATATTTTAAAATGTAATTTATTCCTGCGATTTCAAAGCTGAATTTTTAGCATCATTACTCCAGTCACCTGATCCTTCCGAAATCATTCTAATATTCTGATTAGCTGCTCAAAACATTTTTATTATTATGTTGAAAACACCTAGTAGATTTTTTTTTAGGTTTCTTTGATAAATAGAAAGTTTAGAAGAACAGCATTTATTTGAAAAAAAAAATCTTTTGATCAATTTAAAACATCCTTGCTAAATAAAAGTATTAATTGCTATAAATAAATAAAAATTTCAAGCTTTTTAATGGTATAGTGTATAATGTTACAAAAGCTTTTAATTTCAGATAAATGCAGATCTTTGGATATTTCAATTCATCAAAGAATCCTGAAAACAATGTACTCAACTGTTTTAAATATTGATAATTAATAATAATAATAATATTAAATGTTTCTTGAACCACAAATCAGCATATTAGAATGATTTCTGAAGGATCATGTGACACTGAAGACTGGAGTAATGATAATGAAAATTTAGCTTTGATCACAGGAATAAATTACATTTTAAAATATATTCAAACAGTTATTTTAAATAGCAAAACTTTTACTGTTTTTTTCTGTATTTGGATCAAATAATGCAGGCTTGGTGAGTGAGCAGAAGAGACTTCTTTAAAAAAAACTTTTGACTGGTAGTGTATATTTAATATTTTGTATTATTTCACAATATTGCTGTTTTACCATATTTTTGATCAAATAAATTACATAAAATTATTGACATTAAAACAGATTCAGCTGAAAGCTAAAGAATAACCTGGACGCTTGAAATGTAACAATGTTTAAAGACTGTGTTTTTACCGAATCTCCTTTCTGCCCTGCAGTTCCTGGAGTGCCACGCTCTCCTTTAAGGCCCTGGGGGAAAAACAGATTTTAAAAAAGATTTTAACCCGCCAATGAAACAATTAACAGTTCTACCATGACAGCTTTTGAAAGATTTTAGCATGGTGATGTATATGACAATACTGTTGTTACAAACAAGTACAGGAACTTGCTACTGCCAATACAGATGTGGTGCTTACTACTGCTGCTGCACAAGCAGCATAAATAATAGCCAAAACAGATCTAAACAGGTGGAGCTGGGGAGGTGGAGGGTTTCAGAGGAACTCTGAAAGCATGTTGAGAAATGCTCTGGTGAATGCTAATGCATATAAATGCAGCCATTTGCAACATAAATGCAACATGAACCAATCAGCTTGTGCAGAGTAGTTTAACGCTGTGAATGTCACCAGTTTGCATTAACAACCCATTAGTTTCATGACAGAACTTGGCATTAATACAACATGTCACAAAACATTAATATATGATGTTTTTGCATCTGGTCAGCTGGGGAAAATGTTGATAACACTTACAGGGAGTCCAGGCGCTCCCAAGGTTCCAGGATAGCCAGGATTTCCTGGTGGGCCCTTTGTGAAAATAACAAAAGAAAATGAATAATACCACAAACTGTCCATGGGCTCATTTTTAGTACATATTCTTGAGTTGCTCACCTGTTCACCTTTCTGTCCTGGAAGTCCATCTGTCCCTCTCTGACCCTGTTGACCCTATGATAAAAAAAATATATATATAAAGGCATTAGCAAAAGAACAAACAAAAAATGCAAATACAAGCATTTTAGGTCTATTTGTCATTTGTGAAAGAAATACTACATTAAATTATACAACATCTTGCTGGAGAATACTTGTTTTTACAGCCTTGCATTTCACATCATTGTGATCTAAATGGCAAACAGCAAAACAAAACAGTTAATACACCTGCCAAAAGCTTGGCATTTATTTTCTAAGTGAAAGCTGAAAGTAAGGGGAATGAATTAATGAATCCTTCCTTCCTACCATCTGTATTCCAGGAACAGACAAATGAAGCAGAGTTATTGTTTTTATTGTTTTTACCTTTATAGTCACAGGACAAAACATGCCTATTAGCTATTGCATGCATAATGAAAAAGGCATGGACCTGAGCTGAATCTCATATCGGATAATCCTTCTGTAAAATTCCTCCTGCATAGATACATCACTTAAAGGTTTACAGTTTTTACTTAATCGATTTGATACAAGGTCAAAGCTCTTTGAGCAGTTAACAGAGATTGAAACAATAACAAAATAATAATATTCCTAGACAGTCTGTTTCTCGTACTAATAATATTTTAGTTTTTCTAAATGCATTGACCTTAGTTAAAATCGACTGAGAAAAACTGTAAGGAAATTTGCGCCCTGTGGGAAGAAAATAACATTTTTTGTGAGGACTTTTTATTCAGCACGGTCAAGGACAAACGGATTTGAACGTCTCCAGACTTTCCCTTGAGAAAAATAAAACTGCATAAATAATAATAATTAATTTAAAAATTGCCAGCAGCGAGTTTGAAAGTCTCAGACCTGCTTCACGCATGTTAAATCATCAAATGCATTGCCATGTCTAACAGGTGGATCTGTTCTCACTGGTTCAACTTTAATTTAGTTTAAGAATGATTGATAAAAGCAGTCCTTTCTAAACTCACATTACATGTGCCAACAAAGAAAGTTGTGAAATTGTCACAGAGCCAGTATTTAGACTCTCCAGGAACTTAATAATAGCTCACTTACAGTTGTCTTTCCACATTAAACAGAAATAGTAGAGGGAGTATTCGACTTCATCTTTGAATAATAAGCTAGAAGAAAAAAGGAAAAAATATCCTGTCTTTTTTTGGCAATGTCTTTCCTGAATCTTGCTGACTGCACAGTCTCCTCAGCGGGTCAGTTATTTATCATTCTATTAGCGGATCAATTCCACAGAAAATTTCAATTTGGTAAACATTGGCCTACTGTAAATCTTTATTTTCGGTTTCTCCGTGCTAATAGGAAAAGAAAAAAACTGCAACCAATCTACACCGCTGAGTTTGTTGTTTCAAACTGATTCGATTGAAGTAAATTAAAGAAAGTCAGATAAAGCTCACAAAGCATAAAGCTGGACAACATTAAAATAAAATCCATTCTGGCTTAGATTCAATTCATCTGTAAGCCCAAATCTCTGCTAAAACATGCCGTTGCAAAATAACCTGTCAGCAGCATATTCACAATGGCTGGTGAGATAATAGAACAAGCACCACAATGGAACAGTTTTATTTCACGAAAGAAGATGAGCTGCTTTTCTGAGGTAATTAAACATCTTCTGTTCGTGTTTGTTTGAGCTGATCGTGAGTTGGCATGCTTTGACTTACAGACAGTCCAGGAGGCCCTTGAGGACCAGGGAAACCAATATTGCCCTATAAAAGAGTGATAATAAGAGAGCAACGGTTAGAAATATATTCCTTTATAATGGACAAAAACAGGACAAAAGCAATCCTGTCAAGAAGACCCTCACACATGTATCCCAATCTTCCTCTTCATTTCTTTTTGAATACTTGGTACTAGTAAAGTGTGACGAAATTGTACTACTCAACAAAATTGAGCACAGAAAAACTACTTGTGTGGTCCACTGGGCAACGCTAAGTGGATCAAGATCAACTTTCAATGGGTTTCAGTGAATTTGTTCTGTTTGTTGCTTTTTGTTTTCAGAGGAGTAATTTATATAAATACATCACAGCTATTTAGGTTATCAACCTGGCATCATTTGTGCTTCTTATTTGTTTATTTTTGTCTTGTTAAATCACTGTTATGTTGTTCAAAAGTTTGGGATCAGTAAGAATGGCTTTTTACTGTTTTTTTAAATGAGTCTCTTACGCTCATCAATTTATAATTAGAATAATGTTGGCAATAAACAGTTGTGCCGCCAAGTATTTTTTTTGAAACCTGTGATTTTTGTTTTTAGTATTCTTTGATGAAGAAAAAGTTAAAAAGAACAGCATTTATTCAAAATATGAATCTTTTCTAACAATATAAGTCTTCGTTATCATTTTTTAAAATCAATTTAACACATCTAAATAAACATATTAATTTCTTTCGAAAAAAGAAAGAACAAAAACTCACTGACCCCACACTTTTTTTTTTAAGATTTATTTTTCCCCTTTTATGCCTTTATTTAGATAGGACAGCGTAGGCAAGACAGGAAGCGAAGTGGGAGAGAGAGAAGGGGGTGGGATCGGGAAAGGTCCACGAGCCGAGATTCGAACTCGGGACGCCCGCAGCGCAACGGCTATATGTCGAGGCTATTGGCGCAGACAACTTTTGTTTTGTTAGAAAAGATTTATGTTTGAATTAAATACTGTTCTTTTTAAAGGAGAAGTCCACTTCCAGAACAGCAATTTACAAATAATTTACTCACCCCCTTGTCATCCAAGATGTTCATGTCTTTCTTTCTTCAGTCGTACAAAAATTATGTTTTTTGAGGAAAGCATTTCAGGATTTTCCTGCATATAATGGACTTCATTGGTGCCCCGAATTTGAACTTCCAAAATGTAGTTTAAATGCAGCTTCAAAGGGCTCTAAATGACCCCAGCCGAGGAAGAAGGGTCTTATCTAACAAAACGATTGGTCACTGTTTTAGAAAAATACAAATTTGTATACTTTTTAAGCACAAAAGCTTGTGTCGCACAGGCTCTAGGATGCACGCCCACGGGTCGTTCTTGAACGATTCGTTCATTTTGAACAAATCTTAAATCTGACTCGGGAAGAACGAGTCATCTCAGGAAGTGATTCGTTCAGTCGCACATGCGCAATATCCTACTAGGTTCTGTACTGGAATTAGTTCACCTGTTTCGAGTCTTTGGGTTTTTTGAGTCGTTTGTTCATCTTATGGGGCTGTCACGTGATGCTGATTTTGCAAAAATGAACAAAATGACTCGAAAAAAGATTTGTTCATTTTGCTGAAGGAGACTCAAAGGTCAAAGTTGGTAAAATGATCCGAACTTCCCATCACTACTATGCATCACGTCTTCTAATCACCACAAGTTCATCGTCTGTGTACTCTGGCTCAAAAAGGTACAGTATGTCGAATTTTCTCCTACAACTTCAGAATCGTCCAACATCGTTGTACCTTTTTGTTTGTAAACAGCATTTGACTTACGTGCACTTTCTTAGTCTTTGCGCGTTCGCTTTGTAAACACTGAGTCTGTGGTTCCGCCTACGTTCCGCGTCACCTTTTGACGTGATTCAATAGTACGTGAGTGCGCATCCCAGAGCCTGTGCTACACGAGCGTTTGTGCCTAAAAAGTATACAAATTTTTTTTTTTCTGAAAAAAATGACTGATTGTTTCACTAGATAAGACCCTTCTTCCTCGGCTGGGATTGTTTAGAGTCCTTTGAAGCTGCATTTAAACTACATTTTGGAAGTTCAAAATCGGGGCACCAATGAAGTCCATTTATATGAAGAAAAATCCTGAAATGCTTTTCTCAAAAAAAATAATTTTTTCACGACTGAAGACAGAAAGACATGAACATCTTGGATGACAAGAGGGTGAGTAAATTATTTGTGAATTGTTGTTCTGGAAGTGGACTTCTCCTTTAACGTTTTATTAATCAAAGAATCCTGAAAAAAGTGTCACATATCCTAAAAATAAAAATAAGCAGCACAACTGTTTTAATCATTGATTTCTGAAGGATCATGTGACACTGAAGACTGGAGTAATGATGCTGAAATTCAGCTTGGATCACAAGAATAAATTACAATTTTACATTGTAATAATATTTCACAATATTACATTTTTTCTGTATTTTTTTATCCAATAAACGCAGCCTTGATTAGCATAAGAAAATTCTTAAAAATACATTAAAAATCCTACTGATCCCACTCCTTTGAACGGCAGTGTATTTCAGTTTAATTTTATATATATTTACATTTAAATATATTTAGAAATATATGATTAATTCATGCTGTGGGAACACAAGACACACACATTTCAGGATTCTTTTAACAATGTAACAGTGTGTGTCTTTACTGTTTTTGGTTAATGAAATCAAAAGTGAAAACCCACATTATTCAAAAACCTCCTATAGACTCCTGGTCTATAATAAGAATCTTCCCTAGCCAGTACACAAAAGTTTAAATGGCCACCAAATCTTAACTCTCATTTCTATGTTGAAATTAGGTTAGGCGCAGGTTTGTGACCATTTTGAAAAGCATTCTGCACTTCTAGGCCAAACCTGTAGGGGCCTCTCTAACCTCACAGCAAAGAATACCATACTATTCTCCCTTATTGGTCCATTCTAACTGAAAACACTGAACCTAAAAGAAGATAAATTGTGCAAACAAACACTACATTTGTGGGATTAAATGCTAGTGACTAAATTAAGTCATGCAGAACAACTGCCCATATGCTGCATTTCTGAAAGAAGTGCTCAGCATTAGTTTGCCTATATGTGATATGGGCTACACTCTGAAAGTCACCTGGGGTCACTCTATCTCAGTTTCTAAGAAAATAGGGCTTAAAAGGCAAAGTGACCTTTTAGCAGACATTCTGAAGCATGACTGGCAAAATAGAAGCTTACCGGGGTTCCAGGAAGACCAGGAGCTCCTCGCTCACCTCTAGGACCCTATAGTGAACACAGGCAAGGATTATGTTTACAGGGACAGGCAGAGGAACCATTATACATGGGCAATATAGTAATCATTATTTTATATTTATACAATTGTTTATACATATATAACATGTTAATTTGGTATGATTAACTACAAAAAACTAAATAAATAAAAATGGGAAATTTTATATACAGCAGTTCAATAAACAGTTAATATTGTGTCTTATTTTAGATGCAATATTGTTTGTTTTTGCTCAGTTTTGCTGACCTAAATAGTTTCAAACAAAACCGCAACAGAACAGTTATGGCTTTCTGAGCTTAAACACAGCTGTGTTTCATTACTGAATGAATCCATGGTTTTTAATGAATCAAGTGAACCAATGATTCAGTGATTCGTTCATAAAGACAGTAACTTGCATAGTTTCTGAACAAATCAGCTATTTCAATATTCATATCTAAACCCATTAATGCCCATTTAAAGCCCATTAATATCATAGCATTATTTATGCAATATTAAACTGCGGTGTTAATGCATTCACACCACCTCTGAAGAGTCTGTGTAAACATACACAACCAGTCAAAAGTTTTTGAACAGTAAGTTTTTAATGTTTTTTAAAGACTCTTCTGCTCACCAAGCCTGCATTTATTTAATCCAAAGTACAGCAAAAGCAGTATTATTGTAAAATATTTTTACTATTTAAAATAACTGGTTTCTATCTGGATATATTTTAAAATGTAATTTATTCCTGTGATCAAAGCTACATTTTCAGCATCATCACAACTTCAGTCTTCAGTGTCACATGATCATTCTAATATGCTGATTTGCTGTTCAAAAAACATTTTCATTACTATTATTATCAATTTTTTCAGGATTTTTGATGAATAGAAAGATCAGCTTTGGATCCCTGAGAAATTCTATTCAGCTGTTTTCAACATAATAATAATAAAAGCTTTTTGAGACGAAAATCAGAATATTAGAATGATTTCTGAAGGATCATGTGACTGGAGTAATGATGCTAAAAATTCAGCTTTGAAATCACAGGAATAAATGAAATTTGAAATATATTCAAATACAGAACTAGCAAAATAAATGCAGGCTTCGTGAGCATAAGAGACTTATTTAGAAAAACTTTTAAAATCTTGCTGTTCAAAAACGTTTGACTGGTAGTGTACCTAAATGCCACTTTAGATGCAGACAAGCTATGTTATCGCCACACCGTTGCCTTAAAAGTTTGTACGGAGTGTGTTCTATGTCAAATCAAAATGTTTGTTTTGATTCAGTTCGAAATAAATAGCAGCTGACTACGATGACTAAGACCAAGCAGAAGTCTCTGCCAACCGGTTGCATCAGCAGTGGACTGAATGAACGTGCAGGCGGTGTGAAGGCTTATAAATGTGTCCCCCACCTTTTCAGATTGTCCCTAAGCTTTTGATAACACAAATCTGGGACAGAATTTAGGACAGAATAATAGAATTTCAGTGTGCTACATATATTATAAAGTACTGTGTTGTTAGCTTCGCAATAGTTTGGATGCAGCAGAGCTCTTGTATCCATTCTAATAGGCACTGATAGGAATGAAACACAGCAAGATCTCTCACCGGCTCTCCTTTGATCCCTGGGCTCCCTGGGAATCCGGGCATCCCTGGTGCACCAACGCACTGACCACTGTTGCTCGTCTAAAAACAATGAACAAACATGAGGGTTTACAATTAAGGAACGCTATCTGTAAAGAAACGCAAATAATGGCTTTTAAGTGATGTAAAGGAACAGCTTTGTGTCAGTACAGTGAATAGTTGATCAGAACTATTTTTAATGATTTTTAATGATATAACAGTAGCTCAGCTAGTTTCATAAAGTTTCATATAATTTCCATCGAAGAGTAGCGGAATAGTGTGATTCACTCATATATAGAGTTCCAATTCATTTTAGTGAATTGGTTTGTTTGAACATTCATGTAAATAGGATCAAATAATAAACGATTCACTTATTACTGAAAAAACTTTGTGTAATAGTATGTATCATTATTAAGTAAAATATTTAGTTAAATCCTCTTGTTCATTGTTTTGAACTCATTTATACACTATCAGTCAAAAGTTTTTGAACATGTAAGATTTTTAATGTTTTTAAAAGAAGTCTCTTCTGCTCACCAAGCCTGCATTTATTTGATCCGACTGTACAATTCTGAAATATTTTTGCTGTTTAAAATAGCTGGTTTCTATTTGAATATATTTTAAAATGTAATTTATTCCTGTGATTTCAAAGCTGAATTTTTAGCATCATTACTCCAGTCACATGATCATTCAGAAATCCTTGTAATATCCTGATTTGCTGTTCAAAAAAGATTATTATTATGTCGAAAACAGCCGAGTAGAATTTTTTCAGGTTTCTTAAATAGAAACTTCAGAAGAACAGCATTTATCTGAAACAGAAATCTTTTGTAACATTATAAATGTATTTATCGTCACTTTTGATTCATTTGAAGGCTTCCTTGCTAAATAAAAGTATTAATTTCTATAATTTCTAAATAATAAAAAAAGATACTGACTCCAAACTTTCAAATGGTATAGTATACAATGTTACAAAAGCTTTTTATTTATCAAAGGATCCTGAAAAAAATATACTCTGTTTTAAATATTGGTAATAATAAATTAAAAAATGTTTTCTGAACAGCAAATCAGCATATTAGAATGATTTCTGAAGAATCATGTGACACTGAAGACTGGAGTAATGATGCTGAAAGTTTGATTTTGATCAAAGGAATAAATTACATATTAATATTTATTCAAACAGAAAGCAGTTATTTTAAATAGTAAAACATTTAACAGTTTTACTGTTTTTGCTATATTATGGATCAAATAAATGCAGGCTTGGTGAGCAGAAGAGACTTCTTTAAAAACTTTTAGCTGGTAGTGTACAGTGTTTTTCTAGTTTAATACAAGCTCTGTGACTGAATCAAAAATGCCGTGAACAGCAACATTTAGCTAACTTATTAGTATTTTTAATCCTTATGAGGTTGTTAATTGTTAATAATTGAGATTATTTTATTCAGTTCATTCATTTAATATTTTTTCATTATTTTTGTGCCAGACATATACATCTGAATACCAAATTAAAAAAATACTACCTAGCGATATATTTACCCACTTAAACAGCTCGAATGTAAACAGCTATGACCGTAGTTTAACCGTTATGACATTATGACTGGCTTGTAGCTTGGGAAGCTTTCCTATCACTGTTTTATGTGAGTTTAAAAAGAGAATAGATCAATTGGTCCACAAACTTACAGGGACACTTGGTGTTTCTTCTCTCTGCAGCTTCTCTAGACACTGTAAAGGCGATCATAGAGCTAGGTTTAGTATTATATGTTCTAGCATGAGCAAAACTACTGTATGCCAAACAGAAAGCGTAAAACAAGTGAACAAATCAATGTTATGAATGCAAACCCACGCCCTGTTTAATACCAATCACATCATCCATCATTCAGCCCTCTCACCCGTTCGCATCCTTCGTCGGGTACGACACCAGGCTTTCCCTGATCTCCCTTCTCGCCCTTAGCGCCAACTATGCCGGGCACACCAGGTAGGCCCTTGGAGCATTCGCCACAACCCTCCTACAGTGAAGCATACACATGACACAAAAACACATGTGTACTCAATGCAAGAAAAAACACAGTACCTGCATGCAAATACTAGTGAACAGTATTGATGCACTGAAGAGTGAGAAGGTACAGACAGACAAAGGAAGATGCATGAAATTTAAACACAGGATATTTTGTTAAAGGGATAGCTCACCCAAAAATGACAATTACCCCATGATTTATTCATCCTCAAGCCATTCTGTTTACATAAATGTATATGACTTTCTTCTTTCAGACTAATACAATTGAAGTTACATTAAAAAATGTCCGGGCTCTTCCAAGCTTTATAATGGCAGTGAATGAGTTGAGATTTTTAAGTTCAATATAGGACATCCAAACAAATAAAAAAGGAAAATGTTGGAGGATTTAGATATACCTGTAAGCCATAAGGAGACTGGTTTTCCTTTGCTGTAAACAAAACTTGGTTCTCGCGAGACTAGCATATTCTCACCGGATCTTATGCTACGCCTATGCCCTACGTCATCCGCTGGAATCCTACTCTCTCGTGAATGTGCGTACAACAGTTAGCGGCAGATAGATATTACAGTTTATTAAGTTTTAAATATGGATGTTTTTCTTACACAAACACAACGTTTTGCTTCATAAGGCCTTTATTAACCTGTCAGTGCAGTGTGGAGCACTCTTTATGATGGATGGATGCACTTTATTGGACTTCAAAATCTCAACACCCATTCACTGCCTTTATAAAGCTTGGAAAAGCCAGGAGATTGTATTCGACTGAGAGAAGAAAGTCATAAGCGCCTAGAATGGCTTGACGGTGAGTAACTCATGGGGTAATTTATATTTTTGGGTGAACTATCTCTTTAACAGTAAAAACCGTGCTCTCACATTCCAGCTTGATAGAGCAGGAATGAAAGAATTCAAATAACCTCAGCTCAAAGAATGTACAAGGTTTCAAAGCCAAAAAACTAAGGTTTGCAAAATAAATGATTTTTGAAATGACTCGCATCAGATTCTTCTTCCGCCTGAACAGTACACATTTGTCATTAAGATATGGGTGAAAAAATATTAAAATTTATGTTTTATTTGAAGTGTCTAATACAAACATCTAAAAAAAACATCTAAACAAAGTCTTAATTTGATGTATTTCAAACATACTTTCAAACATCAAATATCAGAAATGATCTAAAGCTCAAAAATAATGCTCTAAAATAATTTCCAATTATTGTTTGAGGTCAAACTCATTTGTCATAAAATGTAATTATATTGTAAATAAATAAATAAGTAGCGTATCCCCCCCACCCCTTACATAAATACACTTGTGTTTGGGATCAGTAAGATTTATTATTTATTTTTTGTTTGTTTTTATTGAGCAGCAAATCAGCATATTAGAATGACTTCTGAAGGATCATGTGACACTGAAGAATGGAGTAATGGCTGCCGAAAAAAATTCAGCTTTGCCATCTCAGGAATAAATTGTTTTAAAACAATATTTAAATAGAAAACTGTTTTTTTTAAAATGTAATATTATTTCAAAACATGGTGTTGTACTGTATTTTTGATCCAATATTTGGGAGACTAAAAAATCGTATCATTCCCAAACTTTTGAATGGTAGTTTAAATAGATAAATAAATAAATACATTTTTAATAGCTTCGCCATGTAAAAATCATAAACTATGATTACATTAATATGGCTGTATACTTATGAAATATATCAGGCTTAAAATGCAGCACTCAATTTTATGCAATATGCAACAGGGGTTCTCTGCTTCATCTCTCTATCTGCCATGGGGTCCTGGGCCTCAAAAAGGTCAAAGACCCCTGCACTAAAAATTTCCAAATGAAATACATGCATTGCATAGATGTCTTGCTGTCGTATGTAGCAGAATATAAAAAATAACATTTATTCACACCACACCAACAATGCTAATGTGTATGTTTCTGCACACCATTATATTACCAGATAATACCAGCGTTTCCTTGCACATGCATACAAATAATGTCACAGAGAGAAAGATAGATAAGTTGGACACGTGCAGTTAATACAGATTGGCATGTAGGCTAGACCGTTTGCTTACCTTGCCAGTGGCAGCTGAATCCTGAGGCAGTAAAACAGGAGGCTGCAAGATGGAGGAGACAGTCAGACATGGTGACCGCATAAAAAAACACTTCATTTTTTCATCTGAAGTTCAGAAGAAAGTGACTATGATGAGATCAAGGCAATGCAGTAGATTAAAAGCATTGCTTTGAAAATAGTTATTTCATTATGTCATTAATAACAAACATCTCATTTTAATAATGGAACTATTTTGCATGAAATTATTCAGGGGGGAAAAAAAGATAAATTATTTCACATTATGCAACAATTATTTATTACGCTGTCATTTCAAAACAGTTTACTGACTAATTGCATCCATAAACATGTAAATGAAAATATAATTTATTACGTGTAAAAAACATTGTACTATTAGCTGTTTACAGCATGGATAAGAAGTCACTTTCGCATCCTACTACGCATTAGTTTCAGAGCACAAAAGACTTCCACAAGACAAAAAAAACAAAACCACATCTAATATGGAATCCTATATGTGGAGCATGTAACGAATCCCCAGAGTGTTGAAGCATTATTACAAAATTCAACTCAAATTCCACTTCATCTCGAACCAATATATTATATTCACTTGGCTTTTTTGTATTGAAGACTAAAATATGAATCTAATGACAGTTAAACCAGAGAACTTGACTGAATATGACAGCGGCTCTCAGGTGCTTTTAAAGGTGCTATCTAGAGCGTAGATACTGATGTGCTTCAAGTACGCCGTATCCTCTCACCACTGGCTGGATGTGGCTCTCCACGGCTCAGTAAAGTGGTTATCCAATTAATCTACTATAATTATGGTTTTAATATGGAAATGGGTCACCTTTTGCACTTTTAGCTTTTTAAAAGAACCATTTGAACTATTTAATGGAACTATTTAGCATTTTTGGCTCTACGGAGCAGAATTATTTTGTATATTAATGAGCTAGCTTATTTGCGGGGTCTGTTTCTCGAAGGTTGGCGAACGGCGTTAAAAGAATAACATGGTTTAGATCTGATTGTGCTCTGGAAGAACTCGGTGGTCGGAGACTGCTGATAGAAGTGGAGCAAAGCGGGCCGGGACTGAAGTCCGGCCAAATTTCCGCTGCAGGCTGGAAGCCCGGAGCTCTGATTTCAGGATGGGCCTCGGGCCAGCTGAGAAAATATGCGTGTGGAGAGACGGGGCCATTAATGGCGAAATCCTGCTTTCAAACAAAGATCTAATGGCTCTTTCTGTACGGAACATCACTCACTGTAATGGCCACCCTAATCGTAACTCAACACAATGGCAGTGTTTACCATTACACAAAGCCTCGGAGACTGTGAGTTAACTCTGAAAGGGTAATGGGACATTCGGCGGCCGTAAAGGACACACTGCAGAGACGCCGCATTAAGGTCGTTGGAAATGCTTACTGGTTCCTTCTTGTATTATAAAAAAAGTCGCTGTTGTCCTCGTGAATCACCTCTGTCTCTCCGCACCGTTTTAGGGGAGGCCCAAACTGCTCCCCTTCTAATGCAGAAGTCGACCAACCAGGCTCCTTTGCTCTGTGTTTATATACTGTAATAAAGCTCCTCCCCCTGTCTGGTTACTCACTGCTTGGCCGGGTGGACCCGGTTTCCCTGGTACGCCATCGTTGCCAGGGATACCCTGTAAGAAGGAACTGAGGTTGAATTGGTTTAGCTTGTGGCCACAATCTGGACACCTCCTTCTCCAGCGGGGCAGAGGGAAAGTAGCCAAAGCCCTGGACCCTCTCCTGGTTTGTGTTCCAGCTCGGAGTAGACATTTACATTTTTTCTTGCCTTTCTCTGTCTATTTTTTAATTTCAGCTCTGCTGAGGCTTGGGAAATCAACACAACACCAGGTTAAAGACCACTCAGTGCTCACGGTGAGATCTTATAGAAGAAAACTTGCCAGTTTATCAGGGCGATTTAGCTGATGATGATGGATCATAATTCTTGTGGTATATTTAAAACATAGCCGATAAAGATGAAAATAGTCTTTTTAATTAATAAATTAAATACAGCAACCTCACAGTGAGCTTCTGCATGGTTTTTAAAAAGAAAAAGCAGCATGATCCCCAGCTACAGTGCCTTGCGAAAGTATTCATACCCCTTGCTGCCTTATGTTAAACTGCTTTCAGTTACTTTTTTTCACATCAATCTACACTCCATACACCATAATGACAAAGCAAAAAAAACAGGTTTTTAACATCTTGGCAAATTTATTAAAAATAAAACAATTGAATAATTCAATTGCATAAGTATTCATACCCTTATTTGGAACAGTTCAAATTTAGATCAGGAGCATTCATGTTGCTTGTAGATGTTACTACACTTCGAATGAAGTTAACCTGTGGCAAATTTAATTTAATTGGTATGATTTGAAAGGGCACACATGTCTTAATAAAACAGCTGAAAATGCATATCAGGGCATATCCAAGCCGTGAGGTTAAAAAAAAAAAAAACTGCCTGTAGAGCACAGAGACAGAATTGCATCAAGCCACACATCTGAGGAAGAGTTCAGAAAAAAATTCTGCTGCACTGAAGGGTCACAAAAACATGTAGCCTCCATTATCCATAATGGAAGAAGTCTGAAACAACAAGGACTCTTCCTGGAGCTGTCTGGACCAATCTGGGCTTTAAAGGGGTTGGGAGGTGCATTCCCTTCACAAACAAATGTTATCCACGGCATCTTCAGCGGCTCAGATGTCAGGAGTAAATGACGACCACTACGTTCATTATTACATCCACCAACACAACACCTCAATCGCTCAATTGGAGATATTCTTGTCTAACTTACATCCATGCTTTGGCATCGAAACAAGGAAAGTTACTGGACTGTGACAGCTGGTCCGAGGTAAGAGCTCATGTCAATCAACGATCGTGGGAGCGGCCTCTGTCAGTGTGACGCCACAATGACAGGCATCTGAGAACGGCTCGATTTGAAAAAGGGGATATTATTATTACAGATTAATTAAAAACCACTGCATGGATTTTTATCATTATAGGGTAGATGTGTACATACACTGCCAACACACATTAATGTTCAAACAACATGAAAAAGTGAAGTTTGCATCCGATGACCCCTTTAAGGCGGTGTGGTCAAACTTAATCCTCTTCTCAGTGAAGACACATGAAAATGCACTTAGAATTTGCAACAAAGCACCTAAAGGACCCTCAGACTGTGAGAAACAGGATTCTCTGGTCTGATGAGCCTCAACTCCAAGCATCATGGATTGAGGAAACCAGGAACTGCTCATGACCTGCAGAGTACCATCCCAAAAGTAAAGTATGCTGGTAGCGGCCTCAGGCTAAGGAACTGTTTTTCAGCGGCTGGGACTGAGAGACTCGTCAGAGTAAAAGAATAGCTCGATGCACCAAAATATTGATATAGCCTTAATAAAAACCCAGCCCAGAGCATTCAGAACGTCAGACTGGGCAGAAGGTTCACCTTCCAACAGGGCAATGACCCTAAGCACACAGCGAGAGTGGTTTATAGACAACCCTTTGAAAGTCCTTGTGTGTCTCAGCCTCAGCCTGGGCTTTAACCCAATCAAACATTTCTAGAGAAACCTGAAAATGTCTGCCAGCCCCCATTTAAGCTGACAGAGCTTGAGAGGTGAAGAGGTGAGGAGAAGAATGGCAGACAACTGCCAAAATGTTGATGTGCAAATCTTGTTGCATCATACCCAAAAAGTCTTGAGGCTGGAAAGGAGCTTCAACTAAGTACTGAGTTAAGGGTATGAATACTTATGCAATGTACTTATTTTGCTGTGACAATTCTGTTTTTGCTTTGTCATTATGGTGCATGGAGTGTAGACTGATGTGGGAAAAAAGTCATTTAAAACAGTTTAACATAAGGCAGCAACATAAAATGTGAACAAAAAAAAGGGGTATGAATACTTTCGCAAGGCACTGTACTTATTTAATTTATGTATTAATTAGATTACATTTAATTAATATTTTTGTGCAAAATTTTGCTTTAGATTACAATCTACATTAATATTTACATTTACTTTACATTAACTTTTAAAAGCACAGCCATTATAAAAGCACATCCCACGGCACTCCCAGCCCCTTTAAAGCGTGCAGTTTAAACAGCAGTGTTTTAATACAGCGCTTTTACAAACTACATTACAGTTGCATAGCATTACATTTACATTACATTACATTACACTGTATTTAATTAATGACAGTATTAATCATTATTTAATCATATTAACAGTTGCTTTTATGTGTTAACTTTTACAGAAAACATTATTGGTGCATTTAGAGCCCAGAGTTACCCATGCAGGCCTTCCCGATAAAGAAGCCCCACAAAGAGAGCAGGGTGGAGGAACAAACAGAAAAAGCAAAGCTACACCCTGATGCCATCTGTTTTATACTCACCTGTGGGCCTGGGATTCCTGTAAAGCCTTGGGGCCCTGGGGGACCTGGAGGGCCTGGTGGTCCAGGAGGTCCCTAAGACACATTGAACACATTGGTATGAGTAGACGGTCACTGATTACCCATTAAAAGAGTCACAATCAATATCAGTAAAATCAATAATTACTCACCCTCATGTCGAATTGTTAAATAAAGTGTTTGTTTTTGTTGTCTTTGCACACAACAAGTATTCTCGTAGCTTCATAAAATCAAGGTTGAACCACTGATGTCACACGGACTATTTTAAAGATGTTTTACTGCCTTTCTGGGCCTTTAAAGTGTCAGTTGCATTGCTGTCTATGCAGGGTCAGAAAGCTTATGGATTCCATCACAAATATCTTAATTTGTGTCCTGAAGATGTCTTATGGGTTTTTCAACAACATGAGGGTGAGTAATTAATGACTGAATTTTCATTTTTGGGCAGACTGTTCCTTTAAGCATCAGAAGAGAGATAAAAGGATGTCAGACCTGAGGACCAGGCTGCCACCTGCTCTCACCACCTGGGACCCCCTGCAAGAAAAGAGTAGTCAAATTCAGCACTGTTAATGACATCAGGTCTCATGATAAGATGGGACTGATTTTAAAGGTTATGTTTAATAGCCCACGTTGTTTGAGGGTGTATGTGTGAGAATGTACTAATGTCCTCCTGATTAACAACAATAAAATAAAGTATTAGCTCACAGGTCCGCCAGTTCCAGGGGACATATAATTCAAACAGTTGCACTCTCCTGGTTCACCCTATGACACAGAAAAAAACAATTTGGTTATAGTGAGTTGTACAATTTCTTAGCAAACTGCCTATCTAGTCTAGATTGATTTCAGGATGATGCTATTTGAAACAAATGCCATTATTTTAATTAAATACATTCAACCTACACTAAAACAGAGAGCGTAACAACTCAGCAAAAGTAGGATGAACTTTTATGAATAGGATAAAGTACATATTTGTTTTTAATAACCAAGATTCATTTTCATTGTTTTATTTTTGCTTTTACTAAATCTTTTTACTTGCTTCCTTTTACTTACTTGCAATAACTAAATGATTATTAATGATTATTATTAATATTATTACAATATTAAAGTACAACAATATTAAAATGAATTTGTGATTATTTAAATAATAATAGTAATAATGTTTTTATGTTATGACAGTTGAAAAGTGTAAATATAGTTAAAAAAATAGGTCAAACCAATTAGTATTTGGAATAATAATTGTGGCAATTCACTTATTACAGTACCAAGCAGTACCTTTAAGATATTATTATAGTTTATACTAATATTTTGAGTTTTTATTTTCTGTTTTAATTTTAGTTAGAGTTTTTTTTTGTTTGTTTGTTTGTTTGTTTTTGTTTTGTTTTTTGTCATTTTTATTATTTTTTTTCATTTTATTATTTTATTTTATTTTATTTTTTTATATATAACTATATAATTTTTATTCCAGTTTTAGGTTTAGTTATTTCAGTACATCAAGTTGAACTAAATTAAAATAAGAAATGTTGCCTTAGCAACTAGTACAAATAATTAATTATATATTTTATTTTATTTCATTTCAGTTAAAATTTATTTTCTTCTCATTTTTCTTTTCTTTTCTTTTCTTTTCTTTTCTTTTCTTTTCTTTTCTTTTCTTTTCTTTTCTTTTCTTTCCTTTTCTTTTTTCTTCTCTTCTCTTTTCTTTTTATGGTGTCATTTTTAGTAGTTTTTCCCCCCCATATATGACTATATAATTTTTATTCCAGTTTTAGGTTTGGTTATTTTAGTACATTAAGTTAACCTAAATTAAAATAAGAAATCAGACTAGAAAAAAAAAAAAAAAAAAAAAACTATTTATGTATTTTATTTTAGTTAACATTCTTTTTATAGAATTATAAAATAGAATTATAGTTAATAATTCTATTTTATTTTATTTTATTTTATATTTTTTATGGTGTCATTTTTATCAGTTTTTTTTTCATATATGGCTATATAATGTTTATTCATTGTTATTGCAGTTTTACGTTTAGTTATTTTAGTACATCAGGTTGAACTAAATCAAAATAAGAAATGATACTTATTTTATTTTATTATTTTTTGTGGTGTCATTTTTATTAGTTTTTTTTTTTTGAATGTTTATTCATTGTTATTCCAGTTTGAGGTTTAGTTATTTTAGTACATCAGGTTAAACAAAATAAAAATAAGAAATGTTACCTTGGCAACTAGCAAAAATAATTATTTAATTTAATTTAATTTCAGATAACATTTATTATTTATATATTTTATTTTTTTTATATAATTTTTATTTTATTTTATTTTATTTTCATTTGTAGCGTTTTTTTTTTTCCCATATATGACTATATACTTTTAATTCCAGTTACTTTTAATTCTACATTATTGCTTTGTCAACTAGCAAAAACAATATTATTATATATATAATTTATTTTGTTTTATTATATTTTATTTCACATTTATTTTATTTTATATTTTATGGTTTTAATTTTCGTTTCAGTGTTACTTTTAGTTAACTATACTACCATGGTATAATAACATGCACACACGCACTCAAACGCACACACACAGACATGTGACACTGTGTTTCAACATGACATGACGTCGAAATTACAAAGGTTTTCTGCTGTAGAATTCTATCCTGGCACTCAACAGGAATGACAGAGCACTTCATCACACTTAGGAGGAATAAGCATCATTTGATATCAGCTGCCACATTCCTCTGTGTTTAGACAAATTAGTCTGGGAGACAACAGAGGACATTAAAGAATGAAGCATTTCCAGGGCTTTTCTTTCGAGGTCTCTCTTTCTCATCTCCCTCACGCTCACTTCCTTTCTCTTTGATACTCTGTGATGTTGTCAGATTACAGATGACAGCTGTTATATTCACCAATTAATAGCCCTGTTTTAGCTCGAGGGCATTTTTAACTTTTTCGGCACTGTCAAACTCTTCTGTCAGACTTATGCTTCTGTTTGTGTCTCCAGGGTGGACACATCACTGTGCGTACAGACGGTCGTTCTAAACATTACTCCTCCCATCCGTCGTTCCCTCCACACACACACACATTCTCACCGCTTCGAGGGACCTAGAAATCGCCTCCCCAGTTCACTGATCCAGACACTTACCTTGTCACCCTTAGGCCCAGTGGCTCCCTGAAAGACAAGGAGAAACACACACACAAAAGCTCAGTTAGACAGTGTTATTGTGTGTAACTCTCCAGGGCCAATGAGATGAGTGTGGATCGGGGAGGAGCGGAGGCAGGTGACGTGATGCAAGCAGACAATGTGTTGCTGTTAGGGATCCAGGCAGAGCCGGATATGACCCGAGTCTGTCTCTGGCTTCGCTCCTCAAGCTCTCTGCGACAAAGCCTCAGGTAATTAACATCTGATGTGAGAACAGACAACGCTAACTTTGCTTTTTTAATGAGACGAACTCAGGCAAGACAACAAACTCTCGCTGACTTTGTCTCAGCAGTTTACAGAAGTTCGTTTGATGCCGTCTCTAGACGGAAGAGCCATGAACAACGGACAATATGCTTGGGTGAATTTGTTAACGACAGAGCGTGTCATAATAAGGGAATAAGCTAGAGAAGTTATGCAAAGATTTGCTGAAGAGGATTCAGTAAATAAATAAGCAAACTTACAGGACTCCCATCCTGCCCTGGTATTCCAGGAAATCCTTGTGTACCATCCCTACCCTGTGACACAAAATATATAAATCATTTACAAGTACACAAAAATAACTGTGGCTGTGTTTCATTCCCTAGTTCATAGGATTTGAAACAATATATGTGACCCTAGACCACAAAACCAGTCATAAGGGTCATTTCCATTGATGAATGGTTTGATAAAATAGGACAAAATATTGAGAAAATCACCAAAGTTGTCCAAATGAAGTTCGTAGCAATGCATATTACTAATCAAAAATTAAGTTTTGATATATTTACGTAGGAAATTTACAAAATATCTTCACGGAACATAATCTTTACTTAACATAAAAGAAAAAATGATCATTTCTGACCCATACAATGTATTTTTGGGTATTGCTACAAATATACCCGTGCTACTTATGACTGGTTTTGTGGTCCAGGGTCTCATATTGCATACATTAGTATAAGTAATAGCATACTTATGAAATATGTGCTTATCTTGCATCATTTATTATGCAAAACAGATCATGTACATGCATAATGGCTTTCGCATATTCAATATAATGACGAGTTCTTACCGGGGGTCCGACTGGTCCCATTCCCACTGGCCCTTGTGGCCCTGGTGGTCCAGTTTCTCCCTTTGGACCCTATTGATATCAAGCAATACATTGGGACAGCAGTGAGGTCAGGTCAAATGTGGAGTGAAGTGTTCTGTGTTATTGCGTTAGTGATTTACCCTTTGTCCCGCTGGTCCAATTGGCCCTGCAAGGCCTTGACGTCCCTCTGGACCCTGCAGGACACAAATAATTGTTTTTACACTTGTTTTCCATACTGAAGGGGCTCTTTTATTTATTTTTTTTATTATTATTTCTCTGATTTATTATCGTGTATCATACACTGCTGTCCAAAAGTTTAAGCATTAGTACGATTTCTTCTTTTTTAAAAAAAAAAAAAAGAAAAGAAAATACAACTTTTATTCAGCAAGAATGCTGTAAATTGATCAAAAGTGTCAGTAAAGACATTCATAATATCTTATAATAAATTATGTCCTTTTGAGCTTTTTATTTACCAAAGAATCCTGTATCATAGTTTTAACAGAAATATTAGACAACACAAGTGTTTTCAACATTGATAATTACAATAATAACAATAATAAATGTTTCTTGAGCAGCATATTAGAATGAATTCAGACGGATCATGTGACACTGAAGACTGGAGTAATGGCTTACTGAAACTGAAAACAGTTATTTTAAATTTTAATACTATTACACAAAATTACTATTTTTACTGTATTTTTAATCAAATAAATGCAGCCTTGGCGAGCATACGAGACTTCAAAAACATTTTAAAAATTGTACCAACCTCAAACTGTGAACAGTAGTGTAAGTGACAGATAGCAGTAGACAAGTAAAATATACACAATTCAAAGAGAACGACGTCTGCAAATTCCCACACTCAAAGAGCCAAATCCATGCGTGAACACCAAGAACAAGATACTTTTTGTGCACTTACAGCAGCTCCGGGAAAACCTCTAGGTCCCTGCTCACCCTGAGTGAGAACATCAAAACATTACAAAGAGCTTGTGCATTTAAGGAATTATTTAAATGCAACTGAGACCTGTGCATTCCTATAAAAATAGTATAAATGAAACACAGTATTTCTGACTGCAATAGCTGTTCATTCACCTGCGGTCCTGGAAGGCCAATACCTGGAAGACCAGCATCACCCTAATAATAAATAAACATAAGCATCACTCCACAGTCAATCTTATCTTAGTTGTGGCTCATGAATGCATATTAGTCAGGTGCATAACTTTACCTGACTGCCTTTGAGCCCTGGAGGTCCCTGGACACCAGGTGGGCCTGGTCGACCCTATACAGTAAAGATATTAAAAAAAAAGTCTGGATATGCACTTTTTTAGGGCTGCTGAGCAATTAATTGACTGGAGAAATTAACTAATTAATCACTAAGGCTGTAAATCAGGTATTTTTAACACAAAACAATCTGACTCTCTTACAGTACTTGCAGATATCTCAAAATATGCTGCAATACAATTATGATTTGATTCGATTCAGGGGCATGTGGTCAATATATTGATATTATGTTGTTATTTTACACAACCAGTTACATTTTAAGAACTCACAAATGCAACCAAAATACTACATGTTAATATATTAAATATATAAAATAAATTCAATAAATTCAATATATAAAATGTATCATTATAACACTAATTAGACATTTGTTTAATGGCATCTGAGCTAAATAATATCAATATTAATCACAGATGTAAATGGCCTTTTTTTCTTCATTTTTTCATCTGCTAGGCCAAATTGTGTAGAAAAGTGGACCTCTCAGTATCAGTCATACAGTTGAAGTCAAAAGTTTACATACACCTTGCAGAATCTGAAAAATGTTAATTATAAATAAGAAGGATCATACAAAATGCATGTTATTTTTTATTTAGTACTGACCTGAATAAGATATTTCACATAAAAGACGTTTACATATAGTTCACAAGAGAAAATAGTAGTTACATTTATAAAAATGACCCTGTTCAAAAGTTCACATACGCTTGATTCTTAATACTGTGTTGTTACCTGAATGATCCACAGCTGTTTTTTTTTTTGTTTGTTTTGTTTTGTTTAGTGATAGTTGTTCATAAGTCCCTTTTTTGTCCTAAATAATTAAACTGTCTGCTGTTCTTCACAAAAAATCTTCAGGTCCCACAAATTCTTTGGTTTTTCAGCATTTTTTGTGTTTTTGAACCCTTCCCATTATTGATTGCATGATTTTGAGATCCATCTTTTCACACTGAGGACAACTGAGGGACTCATATGCAATTACTGCAGAAAGTTCAAACACTCACTGATGCTCCAGAAGGAAAAACTATGCATTAAGAGCCAGGGGTGTAAACTTTTGAACAGAATGGTTCATTTTTCTTATTTTGTCTAAATATCATATTTTTTTCATTTAGTACTTCCCTTCAGAAGCTACAGAAGATACTTACATGTTTCCCAGAAGACAAAATAAGTCAAATTTACCCTGACCTTCAAATTCAAAAAGTTTTCACCCCCCAGCTCTTAATGCATTGTGTTTTCTCGTGCTTGAACCTTCTGTAATTGTTGCATATGAGTCCCTCAGTTGTCCTCAGTGTAAAAAGTCATACAGTCATTGTTGGAAAAGGTTCAAATACACAAAAATACTAAAAAACCAAAGAATTTGTGAAGGATTTTCTGAAGTACAGTGGGCTGTTTAACTGTTCAGGACAAACAGTGACTCATGAACAACTATCACAAAAAAAAAGCTGTGGATCATTTAGGTAACAACACAGTATTAAGAATCAAGTGTATGTAAACTTTTAAATGGGATCATTTTTATAAATTCAGCTATTGTTTTCTTTGTGATCTTTTATGTGAAATATCTTATTCAGGTCAGTACTAAATAAAAATAACATGCATTTTGTATGATCCCTCTTATTTTGGTACGAATAAATAACATTTTGCACTTTCTGCAAGGTGTATGTAAACTTTTGACCTCAACTGTATGTGTAATAGTCATATAAAACACCACTTATTCATTAAGGAAGCATGCATCTGTACAGAAAAACTCATACCTGTTTGCCATTTCGGCCTTCGCCTGGCAAACCTGGCTCTCCTCTCTCTCCCTTGGGTCCTGGTAAGCTGACAACATCACCATTTCCTTCAGGGAGTGATGGACAGCTGTCACACGCATCTCCCTGAAGATGTTGACACAGATGCAATAAGAAAAGACAAAAAGCTTTAAAATTGCAAGTGAGCAGGAACCTAGAAGGTCAACCATGCTTATCTGGTATTTTTTTGCCTGCAAATTTATACGCATACGTCATACAGTATAAAATGTGCAATCTATTATAATAACATGATGAATGATTATTAAAATATCTTGTGATGGTGCATAATTTAACTGCAATGTTATTCATATGTGGCCGCATGATCAATGTTATACGACAATGACCTTTTCTCCTTTTAGCCCATTTAGGCCGTTCCTGCCTGGTTCTCCTTGAGGTCCCTGGGGTCCAGGTGCCCCATCAGCACCCGGGTCTCCCTGTAAACCCTGATCACCCTACAAACATAAAAAATAGACATTTAAAAGCTAGAAAAATCCCTCACAATGTGAACATACTGTTACCTGCACAGTTAAAAAGAGAAAGAAATAACTTACCTTCTCTCCTTTAAAACCTTGAAGACCTGGTGGCCCCTGTTGAGACATCCATTTTGAAAACAAGGTCAGTGTGTTTTGGGCTTCTCGAATTAAAAATTTATATACTGATACACTAGAAACAACACACCACCCTTGACTACTGCTATATAAAGCAATCATAAAATAGTCAGGTTTACCTGTTTGCCTTCAACTCCTTCTCCTGGTGGGCCTGGAGGTCCTGGAGGGCCACGTTCCCCTGTGACCTTTATCGTAGACGGGCCACTTCCCACCTCAGATGTACTGGTTTGGCACACGCCACATGAGTCTCCCTTAAATAGAAGGCACATTTAGTATTTGTCCCATGTAAGTGCATCCAGACACTTTTAATGAAAGAGAAAAAAGCAAGGCATGAAAAAATTCACTTACCTTTTCACCTTTAGGACCAGCTGCCCCTATACCGGGTTGGCCAGCATCACCCTGTAAAAAAATTACATCACTAGTGAAAATGCACTCAATTTAATACATTTATTACAAAAAAACTTGATTACTAGTGTAACACTTTGAGTGATAAGATCAACTGAAAAATAAACATGAATTTCAGAATGTTTTATATGGTTTGTCACACTTGTGTTTTAATGGCAGCAGCATTCAACCTGCATGAACTTATAAAAGTTAATATAAAAAAAAATTTGTTTAAAATTTTGGTGTCTGAAAGATTTTTGTAATGTTTGAAATCTCTCATGCGCTTATCCATTTATTTAGTGTAAAATATTATTACAATTTGAAATAACATTTTTCTTTTTTGATATATGACTTGATTCTGATGACAAAGCTGAATTTTCAGCAGCCATTACTCTAGTCTTCAGTGTCCTACCTGGTCTCATGACGAAAACATACCTGTGGGAACTTTTACGCATGAAATACGAACATGAAATACGCACATAAATACATAAGTCCCTGCAGTTTCCAACAGAAGTGAACATTAGAGCTAGTAAAACAGCGAGCACTTGTAATCGTTTTCTATAGAGTTATGATTACAGCTCCACATATTTTGAAAAATATGACTCGAGATGAAAGAGCTGAAAGACGAGAGATCGAAAAACAAGCTAAAACGGCATGCTTGCGATTGCGTTTTTACATCACATTTGTTTTTGTTCATACTGGGTCGGGACATCATTTTAAAACATCATGGAGCATTAGAGTTATAGCGCCACTCAACTAAAATTTCAAGTCAGAACTGCGGTGACACATCCAAAACCAACGTCACATAAAACGTACCATATGTATGTTCATCTGCTCCGGAAAAATAAACACTCAGTGGACATTTCACATTGAATATGTCATGAAACGTACATGGCGGTACATATTTCGTGTCTTGCAAAAAGTTCCCACAGGTACGTTTTCGTCATGAGATCAGGTTGTGAGTGTCCCATGATCCTTCAGAAACCTTTACAATCAGTGCAGAATAACAAAATCTGAGTTGAGCTTAATCACCTTCTCTCCTTTATTTCCACTTGAGCCTTTTGGACCAGGTTTGCCCTAAAAACATCAGCACACATTAATCTAATACTGGGGTCAGTCATAAATCACAGATGCAAGTTAAAAACAAAAATAATATAAGAATTTAAAAAAATGGTTACTTACAGTTTTCCCCTCATTTCCTCTGCTGCCTGCGTTACCCTATAATCAAACACAGTGTCAACAGTGTGAGACAATCAACTTCAGAAAAGACCATTGTCCATCTTTGTAAGACAAATTAAGATTCTTTTGATGAAATCACAGAGCTTTCTGACTGAATAACTTTCACGGAAGAAAAGAGCACAAAAAGTTTTTGAGCACAAAAAGTATTCTGATAGCTTCATAAAAGTATGGTTGAACCACTAATGTCACGTAGACTATTTTATTTGTGTCCTTACTATGTTTCTGGGCCTTGAACGTGTCAGTTAAGCTGCTGGTTTTTGGTTTTCATCCAAAATAATCTGTGTTCTGTAGATAAACGAAGGTCTTACAGGTTTGGAACGACATGAGGGTGAGTAATTAATGAGAGAATTTTCATTTTTGGGTGAACTATGCCTTTAAGTATATGAATGTCAATGTACTAGACAAAAACTTCACTCTAGCTTTTCTCAGAACTAACTTTTAGCAATTGCTTTCAACCATCTGGTCCCAAGGTCATTATTAATGGAAGTATGAAGTTAGTGCTCTCTCCACACAGGTGCCCTAGAGAGCAACTACAGGTGTAGTTCATCACATTAAGTACACAGTTGTTCCACTAAATCTGACAACCAACTTATTTTTGTGAAATGCTTTGTTTGAATTACCTAAAACAATGATATCCATATATTTAAGTGTCCAAATACTTTTCGGGGTCACCACATGTGCATGTATACCCATCTACAATACTGTATAACAACCTTAAAACATTCAAAAGTGTATAAATTCAGCATGCTAGTGAATAAATATCCATTAGATTTACCTTTTCCCCTTTTAGTCCAGCAAAGCCAGCAGGACCTGCTTCTCCCTGTACATGAAAATCAAGTAAAAAGATAAAAAAGAGAAGAATATCAGTGCATATTTTCATTTAACAGACATGAAATGAAAGCTCTGGCTGATTAATTCCCCAGTCTGTCGTTACAATCATTTTTTAAAAGTATTTGCGCCTGAGGCTTTTATCTGAGCCGAATGCATGGAGTTACACAGATCAGGGTTGTCTGCGATTATGAGCCATGATATGCATCCTTGCGCAATCATACACAACCACTGAAGTGGATATCAAAAACTGTTTGCATTGTAATTTACTGCACTTCAGGACTTGTGGAAGGAAGCGATGTGGAAGCTTTTAAAATGCTGTGTGCTGGATGTTAATAAGCAATCACTCCATCACATTCACCTGCTCTCCTTTCTGCCCAACACCTGGATCGCCCTTCTCTCCCTTTTGAGCCCGATTCAAAATGCCCGCTGGAAGATCGCCATTGCTAGGGCAGCCAGAACATGGTTCACCCTAGGAGAACAAAGATGGCAAGGCTTCGCAACTTAATTTCATTTCAGAACTTCTTCCAGTGGCAAGCAATTCACAAACAGTGAACAGATTCTTCATCATTCTTGCCAAAACTTGGCAGACTCACCTTTTCGCCTTTGGCCCCGTCTACTCCTGGCTCTCCCTGTGAAAGAATCACAATGTGCAAGACAGTTTATAAAAATGGCTTAAACTCTGGTTGACATTTTCAGTGACTCTGTCATTGTCATTGTCTCTGTGTGTGTATGTGTGGTCAGTAAATGGTTTCCCAGATACTACAAATAGGCCAAAAACATTAACTAACTTAATAGGTACTTTCCAGTCCCTAGTTCAAAATAAGTTTCAAATGGTCCATGATTTTTTTTTTTTCCTTTTTATCATATTATGTATTGCTTGAAAACATACTGTAACTTTAAAACAGAACTCAAAACTCTCTTCTCTTTGCAAAAAACAAAACAAATTAAAAAACTAAGCTGCAAAAATGGGTCATTTGGGTAGTCTGTGATGTAACAAAGATAAATACAGAGTTTGCACTTATGTTACCTGGATGCGTGGCCATATTGGCGATACTCAAATGTAAACAACAGCATGGACTGCACAGTTAAAGTACTATTGATTGTATTGAATATGTTTTTCTGCTAATTTATGCTGTATAAACAACGGACAAAACATGGGGATGCTGCTAACTCATATAGAGAAGGACTTAGGAAGCAGGAAGGAGCGCAATATTTTGACAAACTACAGTTAATAGGTGGTAAAGATATGTACGAGCAGTATTAATTAACATATTAGCCTAATATTTCACCTACCTGACAGGAAATGATAAGTACAAACATGAATGTTTTCAAGAGTCTTGCCCTGGAAATCCTGGTTCAGTCTGGCCAACCACAAACGCTTTTGTTCCTCAGACCGTTTTTTTTTTTTGCACTCATTTCCTTGATTTGTTACAACTTTTGGCAGTCTATAGTACTCCAAATGTATTCCCCGGTCCGACCGATTAGTACAGCCCAAAACATGACAATAATGAACCATTTTCAGCAGCAATAATCAGCTAAATATGTGAGTTTCGTTTGGTTCAGTGGCACTGTTTACGTTCAGTGGCCGATTGATGACACAATGTGAAACACTATGCATTAACACATTACACCCACATGTACACATCAGTGACAGATATTCAGTGTCCTGGCCTGGCCAGTAATAAAATAATGAGGAGGAAAAATATATACTAGTAGTCTGCAGTGTTGTTTCTAATTTTTAATGCAAAGAGGGTATTTACACTTAAATCTGTTACACTCTGTACAGTAGCAAAAACAGCCCAATTAATTCCAAGGGTCAGAGAAAGGGTGGAAAATGGTAATGTAAGCTAAATTCTAACTATTTTTAGTGAATAAAATCCTGATTAACATTATAAGTGGATCTCAGGGGAATTAAATAATAAGATAAAAAGAACATTTTAAACACATTTTACAATTTTAAAGAAAAAAATGAAGAAAATGTGAGTGAAACTGATGGAAAAGTCACCTTTCATGATCATGATGTTGAACAGACATATGTGACCCTGGACCACAAAATCAGTCATAAGGGTCAATTTTATTAAGCTGAAAGCTGAATAAATAAGCTTTCCATTGACTTATTGACGCTAGGATAGGACAATATTTGGACGAGATACAACTATTTGAAAATCTGGAATCTGAGGGTGAAAAAAAATGTAAATATTAAGAAAATCATCTTTAAAGCTGTCCAAATGAAGTTCTTAGCAATGCATATTACTAATCAAAAATTAAGTTTTGTTATATTTACAGTAGGAAATTTACAAAATATCTTCATGGAACATAATCTTCTAATTACTATTCTAATGATTTTTGCAATACAAGAAAAATCGATCATTTTGACTCATACAATGTATTTTTGGCTATTGCCACAAATACACCCATGCTGGTTTTGTGGTCCAGGGTCACATATTATAATATTATAATAATTATATTATTATATTAATTATATTGCTAATATTATAAAATTTCACCCAAAATAAAAATTCTGTCATTAATGACTCATTAATTACAACTACCACGTTCAAGGCCCAGAAAGGTTTGAATAGTCAACATCACTGGTTCAACTTTTATTTTACAAAGCTATGAGAATACGCAAAGAAAACAAAAACAACAACTTTATTCAAAAATTTCTTCACTTCCATGTCAGTCTTCAGCACACGTTTACAACAATACCATGACGTTGTGGTACTCTCGTGAATGCCGGTGGAGACTGACACGGAAAAGAAGAAATTATTGAATAAAGTCATTAATTTTTCGTTGCGCACAAAAAGTATTTTTATAGCTTCATGAAATTATGGTTGAACCACAGATGTCACATGGACATTTTAACAATGCCCTTACTACCTTTCTGGGCCTTGAACATGGTAGTTGCATTGCTGTCTAATCAGGGTCAAAAAGCTCTCGGATTTCATCAAAAATATTTTAATTTGTATCCTGAAGATGAACGAAGGTCTTACGGGTTGGGAATGACACGAAGGTGAGTAATTAATGACAGAATTTTATTTTTGGGTGAACTATCCCTTTAAGTCACAAAAGTAATAGTATACAGTTTGAGGACGTAACACGTCAAAGTTTCTATTGAGTAAGAAACTCACCTTCTGTCCTGATTTGCCATCCAGTCCAGCAGGGCCCTATGAAAATAGAAGCACACAAGCATCAGTATCAGTCTCCCTAATCATGACACTAATGTCATCCTAGCTAACCGCGACTTCCTCACAGTAAACGTCCTGCATTTGCACCCTGTCACTTTCTGCATCCCACGTTCTCGCTCTCTGTCCTATAACTAAATATGAGGAATAGATTGTGATGGTATTGGAAATCATTACAGGGAAATGTGAACACAGGCTTTATGGTATACTGCACAGAATCCTTTTTTGTCAGAATTTTTCCCTCTCACGCTAAAGAAGAGAGAGGAGAAATTTTAATAGGCAAAAAAATGGAAAGGCCTTTACTACAGTCAATGAGAGAAATGGAATCTGACAAAGAAAGTGGGCTAAACTTTGAGAGGGGAAAGCTGATGGATTTCATGGATGATAGCAGAGACCTGAATGTTCCTGAAGCTATAATGAAGCATGATAGGAGATCTGTTCTCTCTGCGAGAGGGTAGTAGGCGACAGCATTACTTATTTAACAAAACAACAGCAGGAGAAAAAGACCTCGCTGATTGTTGGCTTATTTCATTGAGCTTGGCAAACACAAATATGGCAGGCAAATATGGCAGGTGAACAGCATTTTTAGCTGGATATTTTGCAATGATAAAGTGTCTACCAGGCACACATTTGAGTATTGGAAGATAAAAGCAGTTCTACATGGAGACATTTAATTAAACATGCTAAAGTGTTTTTAGTTTTTTGTGATAAACGCAAGCGATTTGTGGAGTTGGTTTCGAGAGTGAACTCACAGGTGGACCCTGTTCTCCATTGCCTGGGGCCCCCGGTTCTCCTTTAGGTCCCTGCTTGCTCTGAGCGGCCACAGTGTTGCCAGTGGAATCGAAAGAAACTGCTGGACATGGTTCACATGGTTCTCCCTGAAGACAGAAAAAGCATATTAAATGGATTGTTCTCCTAGAATTGACAGTTCTCAGAAAATTTGTTAAAAACTAGGATTCGGACACAACCCTATAGCATATAATTAATGCAAAAATAACTTAATAATATAATTGCTTTTATATTATGGTGAAAAAATGTGATTGGACAATTGTCTCCCATGCAAAAAACAGTGAGATCAAGTAAATAATGAGTAATCATTTTTGGGTGAACTGTCCCTTTAAAAAAAAGCTTTAACAGTTAAGAACATGCATTGTGATTTTCTGTGAATTCTGAGCAGACTCATAACAAGCAACAATGATTTTAATGCAGAATCTTAAATTCTGACTGCTTAGGCTTACCTTCTCGCCTTTAGGTCCCCAAGGACCTCTCGGACCCTGTCAGCAAAACAAACCACGTCACTGGGTATGCATGAAGATTAGAACCGCAGAAGCTCATTGAGTTGCAAATGCAAATTATGTGCTGATAGCTCCAGTGGTAATAAAACTAATTATGGCACTGATGATAGTAAACACATTTTGTCCCTTACAGTGACAAAACAATCAGGATAGTGACAGAAAATCAGGATGATTAGCATCTTCTGTCTTAGCAATTCAACGCACGTCATTGTTTCACATTGACATCCCTCTATAGGTCAAAATGAGAATAAAATGCACTTACAGGATCTCCAGGCTTTCCGTCTTCACCAGGTGTCCCAGAATCACCCTAGAAATGGAGGGAATGTTTTGTTATTGTTAGATACATCATTGCAAGAACACAAGAAAGCTAACAATACGTTTTCATTAATAATAGGTTTAACATTCTCATCACTTTTGTGGTGAATTCAGGAAAACATACTGTATATTAGTAAACGTACTTTCTCTCCTTTAGATCCTGCAGATCCACCAGGGGGCCCCTGTGAGATAAAAACAACTATTTAGGAAATAAACAGAGATTAAATGCTATATAATGTCCATTATACCCTTTGCACTTTTGTATGTTAAACAAAGCACATTATGCAACAATAGATGCTTTAACACCATAAGAATACAAAATGTACAGTATGCCAAATGACATCACATTATAAGTAAACTATTAAATTCTATTATATAGTCGGTAAGATTCTTTTCAATGTTTTGAAAAATTAAGCTCACCAAAGCTGCATTTAGTTGATCAAAAATACAGTAGAAACAGTAATACTGTGAATATTGTTACAATTTAAAAGAAATGTTTTCTATTTTGATAAATTTAAATGTAAATATTCCTATGAGGCAAAGCTGAATTTTTATTATCATTACTCCAGTCTTCAGTGTCACATGATAATATACTGATTTGGTGCTCAAAAACATGTATAACTATTAATAATGTTGAAAAGAGTTGTGTTGCTGAACACATATTATAAATACACATATTATATATAAATATTTTTTATATATAAACAACAGTATTTTTCTGAAATATATACATGGCTGTGCAGTATGTATATAATATATAAATAATATATATATACACATTTATGTATATATATATATATAAATAAATTTAAGGAAAAAAATAGAAGGGAAAACAATACAGCAATATGTTCTTTAAGTATAATTTGAGTTTTACTTTCACTTTCAAATTAGCAGCAATTCAGCGTCTAGCAATTGTTTGTTTTTAGTTTGTTTCAGTTTTCCCTCTTTTCCTCACTTTCCTTGGTAAAAGCGCTGTGCACATTTTACTTTCACTTTCAAATTGGCGACAATACAGCATCAAGCAGTTGTTTGTTTTTAGTTTGGCTTTAAGTAGCTTGTAAAAGCGTTGTGCACATTTTACTTTCACTTTTAAATTAGCTGCATTAACATAACGTAATGAACTTTTATTAACAAAACGAATGAAAATGCACCATGTTATATGTAAGTTCTTCTTCGGGTGACTGACAGATGAAGCAGCACATACACATAATGAATATTGAGCGACCTAAGTCCTAAATGCAGCACAGAAAGTATGCTTTCGCCTCACTTTAAAATGAAACACAAGAGGAAACAATCCCTCATGAAAATTAATGCCATGACCATATGAATTTAAGACTTGCTGCTCTGATTTAAGACCTATTCAAGGCTTTAATTCACGGAAAAGTGATTTAAGACATTTTAAGACTTTTTTTAAGACCTGCGGAAAACCCTGTATTTTAGATGCGATTAATTGTGATTAATCATTTGATAGTACTAATATATACAATATATTATATATAAATATAATATATATATATTTACCCAATTTTAGTCAGATCCAATTATAAGTGACAAAGCATATTTTTTTCAATTAAATTTGATCAATGAAAGTTAAAGGTCAGGTCAGAGCATTGCATTTTCAGCTGTATTATGAGCATTTTAGCAAATAGGTCTATGCATACATACTGCAGAAATGCTACTGTTGTATATACTAGTCTGAATATAGCCTGATTATATTATAACAGTCTAACTATTTTAGATTTTTGCCAATTCATTAATTAGAGAAAAAAATAATAAGAAAGTAGGAAAATGTTCTTATTAACACTCGTAGAACAAAACAAAGCTGAAAAGTTGATCTAAAAACACTGACTGACAATAATTAAAAACTCATTTACAGTGTTTCTTTGAAACTCAAAAACTTGGCAGTTACAGCTCCTATTTTTCCAACACTATTTTTGGAGGTCGACTCTATTGTCTATCCAATAAAATCAAACACAATACACTAGAGAATACATCCAAAACATAATAACTTTCAAAGGTATTAAAAGCTCAATTTAGAATCTTAAAAACAAGTCTAGAAAGACTGTATGTAATTGATGAATCTTCCTACTGGTGGTCCTGGCTTTCCAACTCCAGGAGGTCCAGGAAGTCCTGGGCGGCCTGGTTCTCCTGCGAGCCCCTCTGGACCAACTACACCAGGAACGCCCTGTGAATTAATCAGCGCTGAGAAACACTTGCTGTGCATAACAAGCACTAAAGATAATGACACCACAAAACCAGTTCATTTATAGTATCCCAGAAAAGCATTAAATGAATCCCAAGGGGATCTGTCCGTTTTACCTTTTGTCCTTTAGGGCCCACCACGCAAACAGGATTAGCTCGACCCTGTGACAGTCAAGACCAATAAAAGATCATTAGCTTGAGTTCATCTCAAACGCCGGCATTAGCACTATCGCACTGCTTATATAACAACCCTGCAACAGGAATCAAACAAGTCACAGATGACTCAAGGCTTAGATAGATAAACAGTTTAAAAGCAAATTCCAAATATGCATTAGTCTGCTCGGCCATATTCGCCATCCCCTTATCATGCTTTGTATACGGAATAGAAAAGATTAAGCGTAATGCGACCCGACTATCCATTTAAAAGAATCAATGAGGCTGCATTGATTTGTGGCTCTTTGTTGGCTTATGTAATCTATGCAGCATTAAGAAGATTTAACACCCAAAGAGATATCTAATGAGAAGAAAAGGCAGCAGTGAGTATATGGGTAAGAGTCTAATGCATAATGCTTTTCGTGAATATATGGAGCCACTTTAAACAATATAAAAGGAAAGAGACTCTTGCATCCTTTTAAAAATAAAAAATAAGCACAGAGGCATATTGTGCATGCTGTACAGTTGCTTTTTGAGTACTCTCCTGCAGTGAGACACTGAAATATATCAACACTTCTGAATGAGACTCATAAATATGAGCATCTTTGACTTTCACATCAAATGCTAGTCACTTACGTCTTTGCCTGGACTTCCGGCCAGACCCGGGGCTCCGACTTCTCCTTTCTCTCCTTTGTCACCCTGAGTTTGTGTATGAGAGTGGCAGACAGAAAGACAGACAAATGGAAATGAGTAAGCGGCCAGCTCTAATGCACTCATTAACAGTCATATCAACACTGTGCCGACTGCTTTTACCTTCACTCCCATAGCTTCTCCCCAGTTGCCAGCCAGACCCTGAAACGTAACAGAATGAGAAATGGGTGAATCAATAGCCAGAAATAGTATCAAGATATCCCCTCTGCTTCAGTGAAGCCTGTTGAACAAAAATTCGATCGCCAACCTCTCGCTCTAAGACAAGGTTGGCACACACACTTACCGACTCTCCCTTCTCTCCTTTCTCCCCTTTAGCACCTTCTAAGCACTAAAACACACAGATACAGCACGTCATCCAAGTGACTAATTCACACTCAGCGGAGGACAAAAATATAAGACCACAGAGAAAATCTGGATCTGATCAACTAATTTAAACCTGGAAATAATGCTAAAATAATAGTAAGACATACAATTCATGCAACTAGTGTGTGTGTGTGTGTGTGTGTGTGTGTATATATATATTTATACAAAAGTTCTTTCTGGTCCTTGAATCTGATTGGCCGAGAGGAGTGCAATATTCTAGTGATAACAGAACTTCAACCGTTTAACCGTTTGTATCACTCCGCATCCTCACAGCGAGTGTCATGGCGAACACCCAAATGCACTATAATGTTATAAATAATACGGTTTTGTGTCAGGGAATGTAGTTTTAAGAGTTTTTAGGTGAGAATATACTTGTTTAGACTTCAAAAATGCTGTTAGTTAATAAAGATAATGTCAATTTGACAGTTTGCTTCAACGTTTTCGGAGATGTGAGCTTTAGGGCATCAGCGGCCGTTCATCGCACATGTACCTGCCGAGAGCAGCCTTACCTCAGGCAGATCTTCTGGAATTTGCCACTGGCTTTGATGTCTCTATAGTGGTTAAACATGAGGTATGATTTGTTTTGGATATATCTAATGAGCAGTCTTTGGTCTCATTAATCTATTATTTGTTCCAGAGCAACTCAACCTTTCTTCGTTACTAGTTTTAAAGTGGCATTTTCGAATTAGTAACGGAGGCTCGGGCTCAGCTGTTAAATTGTCAACTTGAGAATTGAATCAATGGTGGAAGGAAGTAGTTTCCATAAAAGAGCGTCTGCTGTTTCTTATGTATTTACACACTCGTGCTATCGAACTGTTGTATAAATGCAATATCACACATGCGATATGGCTGTATATTGGCTGTATATATACATACAATTAATATTACTCTGTATAAGATTAAATATTATATATAAATATTTCATATATAATAACAACAATAACTGTGTTTGCATTTTAATGTATATTGATATATTATTATTAATAATAAATGACAGTATAAAAATTACATCTAATTTTCAATGAATAACACAAAAAAAACATTTTTTTTAATTATTTTAGTTAATTCATAACTTCAAATGATCAGTTTGCACCATAAAGGTAATTTTCCAGGCAAAAACCATATTGACTCACTCGTCCAGGAACTCCACCACCTGTACAGTCCAAACCCTGTGAGGTAAATAAATAAATAAATAAATACAACAATAATAAATAATAATAATAATAATTTTCTTTTAACAATTTAAGGAACAATACCCCATATACATGTGCATCAACATTGCTGACTAACTGTACATAAAGCAAGAGTCTTGCTTTTACAGTTGAGGTCAAAAGTTTACATACACCTTGCAGAATCTGCAAAATGTTAATTATTCTACCAAAATAAGAGGGATCATACTAAATGCATGTTATTTTTTATTTAGTATTGCCCTGAAAAAGCTATTTTACATAAAAAACGTTTAAAAGTAGTCCACAAGAGAAAATAATAGCTGAATTTATAAAAATGACCCTCATCAAAAGTTTACATACGCTTGATTCTTACTGTGTTGTTACCTGAATGACGTGTGTTTGTTTGTTTTTTTTTTGTGATAGTTGTTCATGAGTCACTTGTTTGTCCTGAACAGTTAAACTGCCTGCTTTTCTTTAGAAAAATCTTTCAGGTCACACAAATTATTTGGTTTTTCAGCATTTTTTGTGTTTTTGAACCTTTCCCAACAATGACTGTATGATTTTGAGATCCATCTTTTCACACTGAGGACAAATGAGGGACTCATATGCAACTATTACAGAAGGTTCAAATGCTTATTGATGCCCCCGAAGGAAAAACCATGCATTAAGAGCCAGGGGTGTAAACTTTTGAACAGACTAAAGATGTGTATATTTTTTTTTTTATTTTGCCAAAAGTTTAACTGTTCACAACTATCACAAAACACACACACACATACACACACATACAGCTGTGGATCAATGTGTAAACTTTTGACTTCAACTATAAATGCCATGCATCAGTCCTGAAAAATCTTAATATTGTCCTCAAGGTTATTCATTAATGTTATTAATATATCAAGAGAAGATGCCAGTAATAATGAAACTGTAGAGTAATTGGCCAAACTGGATCACTGGCACAGAAGCTAGCTTCTAATGAGGCATTTGTATAATATGCCAAAATAAACAGCACTGCAGTCATTTATTCCCAGCAAGCCTGGACAGAGAGAGGGATTTAGCACACGAACATACTCAATTGGTATGATTCAGTGTTTAACATTTCTTACCCGGTCTCCTTTCTCTCCTTTGAGGCCTGACTGACCCGCATAGCCCTCCTGAATAGCCTGCAATTAAATGAAGAATTCAATGCACTCCTGTTTATAGCACAATGTCATATGAACCCCCTCTTGAAAAGACCATCTTGGATTGAGCTGCTATGCAAAAAAACACACAATGAGAGTGTTTACAGTGCAAAAATTTCAACTTATACATGCAAATTTCAGAGCATGTGACGTGGTAAAAGCACTGATCACTGTGTACAAATATCTGGCACTGGACAAAAAAACTCACATTTCTAAATGCATTTTGTGCATTAACACTACACAATGCATGTGGGTTTGCAAGTGCATTGATAGCTGCTTCTCATAACGTTCCTATAAAAGTTCCTTCAAAGCAGCCGCAAGTCTGGCCAACCTTTAAACATTCACTTAACAAGTATCACGAATCCTTGCCAGATTTTTCAAAGACATAAGTGCATCTCTTTCCAAGGGCGTGATAACGCAGCATTCATGCACTCTCACGCATGCAAATCCTGCTGCCTTCCTACACAGCCATTAAACATGCTGCACACATGACAAACTGAATGTGAATACCCACACTCGATTCCTCACCGAGCAGTACACAGCCTGCACACTGGAAAAAAGAGAAAACCAGGTTGTTCCTATCCATGACAATGTTTTTTTGGTGATTTTTGAAACCAGCTTTGCTTTTGTTGTTGTTACATATGTTGGCCTGCGGGTGGCAGTGCAACATAACGTTAATTGGCATGGGAGTGCGGAATCGGGGGCGCGCGCACGAGGACCACGACTGCGTGTCATTTCAGCCCGCCGCGGTTCTCTCACAAGAGACAAAGATCAATAGGAACAGAGGACTCCTCACGGCAATGTTCACCAACGCCAGCTGCACAGCTATAAGGGAGGGGGACACGCAAAGTCAAATACTTATAAATAGCTGTTAGTTTTTAACGGAAGAGCACAATTAAAACAAAATCTGCCACCCGTCGAGTCCTGCTCAGCCGACAGGCGGTTAACGGGCATTGATGTGGTGAGGTAAGAGAGAAGGAGAGGAAGGGGCCCGACTCTGAGAACGGCTGGCTGACGTGCTGGGCTGATTCATTCTTTCCAGAGGTGCACACAGAAGAAAGCTACATGATGAACATCAACTCTTTGTGATTTTCACACACTCGCTCTGTTCGCATGAATGGATAGATTTATATGCGAGCCTATATTCTGTTGTTAGAGACGATATGGTTTTATGGAGAGTTTGTGTCTGACCAGTTGTGCATTCAGTGCTGTAGAGGAATATTCTGGGTTTAATACAATTTAAGCTCAAACAGCAGCATTATATTGCAACATTTTGCAATTTTATTTAAAAGCAAAAATCTAGGTTACAGTGAGGCAGAACAAGCCTGCATTTATTTGATGCAAAGTACAGCAAAAACAGTAAAATTCTGAAAGATTTTTACTATTTAAAATAACCGTTTTCTATTCAAATATATTTTAAAATTTAATCTATTCCTGTGATCAAAGCTACACTTTCAGCATCATTACTTCAGTCACATGATCCTTCAGAAATCATTCTAGTATGCTGATTTGCTGTTCAAGAAACATTTATTATTATTATTATCAATATTTTAAACACTTGAGTACATTTTTTCAGTACTCCAATGATCAGAATTTATCTGAAATAAAAAGCCTTTGTAACATTATACACTATTTCATTCAAACACTTATAGAAATTAATACTTTTATTTAGCAAGGATGCTTTAAATTGATCAAAAGTGATGATAAAGACATTTATAATGTTACAAAAGATTTCTATTTCAGATAAATACTGTTCTTCTGAACTTTCTATTCATCAAAGAAACCTGAAAAAATCTACTAAGCTGTTTTCAACATAAAAATAATAATAACTTTTTTTTTTGCGCAGCAAATCAGAATATTACAGTGATTTCTGAAGGATCATGTGACTGGAGTAATGATACTTAAAATTCAGCTTTGAAATCACAGGAATAAATTACACTTTAAACATGTATTCAAATAGAAAACAGTTAAATAGTAAAAATATTTCAAAATGTTACTGTTTTTGCTGTACTTTGGATCAAATAAATGCAGGTTTGGTGAGCAGAAAGACTTAAAAAACATTAAAAAACCTACTGTTCAAAAACTTTTGACTGGTAGTGTACTATATGGTGAATGGGGCTGATCCATAAACATTAAAATACTCATTGTTTTAATAGTATAGCCACAATAAATAAAGAATATGCATGTTAATATTAATCTTGTGTGAGAAAAAAAAAAAGAAAAGAAAAAAGAAAAAAAGTTTTCAGTGCAGTTATATCCAATTTTACAACTTATTTGTGATGACAATATAGACCTGTAACACCTAAAACAACTTTAGTTTTACCAGAAGAATTAATTGAAAAGCTTTTCTAACATAATAAGTCTCACAGTTGTGCTTAAATCCTTCAGACGTGTCCCTGTTTACTTCCACTGTACCTCAGTATAACCTCGTATTGTGATTTTTTGTTTCAAGAAAACAGAGGAAGATCAGCTTTTGAATGATTCAGCAAATGTGAGGTTGTTCTCATGACAAAAACGCAACTGTGGACTTCATAGATGCATAAGGCTGCAAATCCAAAATAGTGTAACTCATAATATAAAGTATTTGGCAATATTTTGAATATCTGTGTTTATAATTTCAACTTTCCTTTTAATTTAAGTTTTACTAATTATCTTATGTGCTTGTAATTTTTTTTTAGCATTCTTTCTCTTAATAATTTCAGGTTTATTTATGTGATTTCATCTAATGTTTCTATTTCATTAAATGATTTTTGGTTGTACAGTTTAAATTAACAATAACAACACTGCTCTACAACAATTTGAGACAAGGCCGTTGACCCATTGTTTAGCTCTGTGAATCAAATTAAAACCAAAAAAGTCCCACTCGCACCCCACTCAAAAACTGGCATGTTCTGCCTTTGCATTTTGTTTGAAAGAAGGTAATACCTTTTTTCATTGAGTCATAACAAGTTGAGTGTTGAGTGGGCGCAGAGAAGGGAAAAGGTGACAAACAACAAGAGTTTTATGTACGAAACATCATTCTCCTATTGGGCCAGAAAAGCACATTTACAGAACAAAAGCAAATCCCTCTAATTCCAGGTGGTGTAATATTACACAATATGCTCTGTTATCTAGTAAATTATCTCATAAGTTTGTCAGGGGTCAGTGTCAATTTTCTTCCCACTGCAACTCAGCACGCAGCAATTTACTTACCAATTAAAGTGAATTTCTATAGCCACTGGATGAAATCTGCTGGGGCCACAATTCTTTTTTGTTAGGAATAAAGCCTTGTAATTGGGACTGACTGCTGCTGTTCATGGCAAATAGAAATGAGTGATTTTCTGTTGACTTAATTCAAATAACTTACTTTTTCTGCCAGTTCCTTGGATCCGAGAATTGCCTGTAGAACATAAAACCAAAGAAACGGACAATGTTACAAATGTTAATGTTACAAACTTTAAAGACGCAATGAATCAAATCTAGCCCCTATGCTGGTTCGGTATGTTTTGAAGCATGACAGCTGGTCCTGAGCTGGTTTAAGCTGGTGCTGAGTTGGTTTTAAAGGAGAAGATCACTTCTACAACAAAAATTTACAGATAATGTACTCACCCCCTTGTCATCCAAGACGTTCATGTCTTTCTTTCTTCAGTCGTAAAGAAATGATGTTTTTTGAGGAAAACATTTCAGGATTTCTCTCCATATAGTGGACTTCTATGGTGCCTGCGAATTTGAACTTCCACAATGCTGTTTAAATGCAGCCTCAAAAGGCTCTAAAAGATCACAGCTGAGGAAGAAGGTCTTATCTAGTGAAACAATCAGTTATTTTCTAAAAAAAAAAAAAATAAAAAAAAAATGACAATTTATTTAAGAAATTAAGGGTAGGTCGAAAAACTCCCATCTCATTTTCTCCTCCTACTCCAAAATCATCCTACATCGCTGTTTTAACGTTTTTGTAAAGAGTGTTTGATCTTTTTTGCACGTTCACTTTGTAAACATTGGGTTGTACTTCTGCAGAGATGTAGGACAATTTTGAAGTTGGAGGAGAAAATGAGATGGGAGTTTTTCGACATAACCTAACTGTCATAAACTAGACTACGCGGAGTTCACGCAGAGCTAGACAAGATGAGCATTTGAGGTTAAAAAGTATATAAATTATAATTTTTTTTAAAGAAAATTTTATGCATTTAAACTGCATTTTGGAAGTTCAAATTCACAGGCACCATAGACGTCCACTATATGGAGAGAAATCCTGAAATGCTTTCCTCAAAAAAACATAATTCCTTTACTACTGAAGAAAGAAAGACATGAACATCTTGAATGACAAGGGGGTGAGTACATTATCTGTAAAATTCTGTTCTGGAAGTGAACTACTCCTTTAAGCTGGTTATGAGCTGGTCTTGAGCAGAAGCTAGTTGCTTAGGACCAGCTTAAAAAGCAGCTTACAACCAGTTCAGAACCAACTTAAACCAGCTGCCATGCTTCAAAACATACCTAACCAGCATATGCTGTTTTTTTTTCCAGGAAGAGCTGAAGCTTCCTAAATTGGGTCTAGCAATGCCTGTGTACATAATATTCCATCTCTCATTCTCCATTCTTACCTAACTAAGTTCTGCTGATTTGGTGTTGGCATGTTCTAAATTTGTTTGTATTGTCATTTTACTGTTACGCTGAGTTTCATCAGTGTGAACAACAGTGAGTATGAAGCTCTTTTGAAAGAGAGCAAATGGGGAGGAGAGCTGGCAAGAATGGAGAGGGGGAAGTGCAGTGAGGAGGGACAAGATTTTGAAAGAGAACATCAGGGACAGGCAGAAAAACAAAAGATGTGTTTGTGGAGCAGATGTGTAAGTAAATCCTCGAGTCACGGCCAAGCAGAAAACGCAAACACAGCATCGGGAAGGCTAATCAGACTGGATAGGCATGAAAAACCAAAGAGAAATCATAAAGCAAGAGTATGACAGAAAAGTGCTCAGTTACCTAATCTCCGGTCATACCCTGAGATCCAGGTTAGAAATTGCTGAGAGCACATGCAAACACAATAAACAGGGATCCGCAGAGAACACAAAATGGACATGTTGTCTGTATAGCTACAGGCCTGCACGGGATGGAAGAGAATTATGATGACCTGTTCCAAAAACCCTGGTGGAATGAGCGCATGAATAATGCAGGAAACTTTGTTTAGCTGCAACCATGCAGCTCTCAGCTCATGAATTTCTCCCTGATGGTGAGCTCAACAGAAAAAAAGATGTGATGGCGGAAGAATGCTGTGCTTTTAAAGGACTTTAATGTGGGGTGGATTGAGGATATGTGTGGGAGGAAGGGGTTAATTCAGAAGTAGGCTAATGCTAGCAGTGTCCAACACGGCCTGGAACTCATTACAGTTTTTGTAAAACACAGACTGCTACGGTACAAGACAGTAACCTGGGTCAGGGGAAAACATGGAAGCATGTGTGATTTTCTTTCTTTTTTGTTTTGGCCTGTCTGCACATGTGTGCCTCCAACATATAAATAAAGGAAAGGGCTGGAAGTATGATGTTCTGAACTCACAGCTGAGCTCACAGATGTGTTGGTGTCTGGTAAAGACTGTATATGGGAGAGTTCAACAAAGTAACAAACACATGCACAAAATTACCATAATTTGTGCATGATCTCATGTACACATTGGCAAAACACTGCAGTTTCTTTAAAGGACACCTATTATGCCCCTTTTTACCAGTGTTAATTTAGTTGACAAATCATTTTCGTCATAATTTTCGTCAGCAACATTTTTCACCGTCGAAAATGAGACGATAACAAAAAATATCACGAAAAATCTATTGACATTTTCGTCAACGAATAAAGGAAGAGAATATTTGGGAAGAGATTCATTCAGAACGAATCTGCTGTGTGGTCAGGAGCTTAGATATGAACTGTATCATAGCCTATTGATCTATCTGGTGGGACATCTGACGATTTATCCATATATCAATTTGGCCCGGTTTTCTGAACGCACACACCGAAGCAGCGCCTCTCACACGGCACATGAGTACTCTTTCGCGTCTTATAAGCGGTGAAATACACACAAAATGATGTCAATTACGTCTTACATGAACGTAAACTGTTGGGAGAATATCAGACGTGTATCAGTACATTGCATCCGTGCATTCAGTTTTAAAGGGACAGCAGCATAATTTAGTTGCTACTGTCTGTGGCATTGATGTTCATCAAGCAACAAAAGAAAGACAGAAAAATCACTCACTGCTTTTGACTGAATCCATTTAGTAGCCCTATACAGATTAGTCTAAATTTATTTCTATAAGTTTTTATGTCTGCTTGAAAAAATAAAGAATGTGGTAAACACGTTGTTACAAAGAATGCACTATTGGTATTTTATTGAAAAGAAGACCATGTTCTTGTTTCTTTATGAGAAGTGGTTTCATTTAATTTTAATATAAAGGCATGTTGCGTGTCACAGCAGTTAAATCAGTGTCTATCATGATAAAACCTTAAAGGGGTCATCGGATGCCCATTTTCCACAAGTTGATATGATTCTTTAGGGTCTTAATGAAAAGTCTATAATATACTTCTCAGTGGTTGTGTAAAACAACACCCTTTTTACCTTGCCAAAATCAGCTCTGCAAAAATCATCTCATTCTGGTCGAGGCTGCTTTAAATGCAAATGAGCTCTGCTCGCCCCGCCCCTCTCTTCTCTATGATGTGACGAGTCTGTTTACTTTAGCCGCATTTAGCCGTGTTTAGCTGATAAATTTACTAACTAGCACATTATTTGTAAAGACGATCGCAAAGATTCATAAAAAAAACCCTTATACTCACTTCTGCTGTAAGTGAAGCTGGATCATGAATGATTTGTGCGAACATAGGCGGATATATGTAGATCGGGAGGCGCATTCCCTTCACAAACAAACCTAATCTACTGCATCTTCAGCAGCTCAGATGTCGGGAGTAAATGACGACCACTATGTTCATTATTACATCCAGCAACACAACACCTCAATCACTCAATTGGAGATATTCTTGTCTAATTAACATCACTGCTCCGGCATTGAAACAAAGAGGGCAGACTGTTACGACTGATCTGAGGTAAAACGCTCATGTCAATCAACTATCGTGGGAGCGGCCTCTGTCGGTGTGACGCAACAACGACAGGCATCTGAGAATGGCTCGATTTGAAAAAGGGGATATTATTTTTACAGATTAATTAAAAACCACTGCATGGATTTTTATCATTTTAGGGTAGATTTGTACATACACTGGCAACACATATTAATGTTCAAACAGCATGTAAAAGTGAACTTAGCATCCGATGACCCCTTTAATATCAAACCTATAAAATGAGTTTGGTCATTTTAGAGAAATGCTTAATAAATGCATTACATTGTAACTAAATCCATTAGATTTTAGCTGACTAAATCTACTGTAGACTAAAATCTTATGATATTTAGTCGACTAAAACTAAAAATATTTCAGATGACTAAAATGTGACTAAAACTAAACAACATGTTAGTCAGAAGACCATGACTAAGACTAAATCTAAATTTGCTGTCAAAAGTAACACTGCTTTTTACAAGATGCAATATAAGTTTCATCTCAAAATATCCCACAAATCATGTATTATATCATTTTGAGAATGCCTATTTTAAATGAAATGTAGAAACAGAGTCTTTGTGCATGTCTCTTTAAATGCAAATGAGTTGCTGCTCCCCGCCCCCTGTTCCAGAATAGGGCTGTGCCTTTACAGCTCTTACCTCAGATACAGACAAAAAACATCTGTTTGGTTTTGATTATTATGCCTATCACACTGAAATCATGCATTTTAAACCATATTAGTTTGAACTTCTGATATACGGATATACATCCATCGGATAGCACACGCACAGAGAGCGGCTGTCACACAGCATGTGAGTACTAAACTAAGTTCTCTTTCATGTCTTATTGCGCTTAAAGGGTCAAATACACACAGGTTTGTGTTAAAAACGCACAGGAGTTACAAAAACAATCGGTTATGTCTGTGAAGGTAAACAGTTAGGAGAGAAAGCGCATGTTATATTAGATTTGTGTGGCAGCAGCGTAAAATACAGTAAATTAAAACAAATAAATCAGATTAAGGGGCAGTAATATTATAATAAGATCCCATTACTACGTCACGGGGTGAGCGAAATCTGACGTGGTTGTTTTTTCACATGCTTGCAGAGAAAGGCTTACCAAAACAAAGTTATTGGGTTGTCCTTTCTCACTTCTTCTTGGTTGATAGATGCACCGTTGACCCGATTATAGCACTTAAACATTGAAAACACTGAATCAGGTTTTCATTATATGTCTCCTTTAAAAATGATTCTTACAGTTGCTCAATTTGGCTGGCATGGTCAAACATTAATTTGTTAGCACTGCTAACATTTTATCAGAGGGATAGAATGAGTAAACACTGAGACAGGAAGTGGCATGAAAGCACACAAAGTGATACATCTAATGTGTACCAAAGGAGCTAATTCCTCTGTCAGTATGGCAGCAAAGATTAAGAGAGCATTTACACCATTTACACCGTTTTGTATCATTTCCACCTCAAATCTCCTACTGTTCTCGTTAGAGAATAAATAGTGATTCATGTTGAGATGTTTATCCACACAAAGTGTGAGCTGAAGCACTTCATGTTGGTGTACGTGTGATTATGTGTAGACGTAACAAACTGCTTTGAGTGCGTTTGGCTCTAATACAGGGCCCTCTGGATGTAATTATGTCGCATGTGTGAGTGTATATGAAACAATACACGTGGCAAGTGGAGAAGATATGTGACCAGTTGGAGACCAGCTGAAGTACCTTCACCAACTAGCTTTTTATTAGCCCTGCTAATGATCATGACTCACTGCTGCCAGGAGAAACAACAAGAGCAGCCCACACCAACATCACAAATCCTCTTTTCCACAGAGGACGAGTTACTCCCCCCATATACACAGCTTGTGTTAGCAATGAGAAACTGCTGATGAATTGTGTTTGCAGGGGAAAATAGCATCCAAATACCTGGTTTAAGTGAAAGTCATCGTTATCTGGAAAAGGCTTAAGGTTATTCTTGGGGAAGGTTGAGACAGAAATGCAGAAAGATGTGATTTTTCAGCAGTCAAATTGTGTTTACTCACAGCTGCTGATATAAACTTCAGCTTGGCTTCTTGCAACTTTGATAGAGTTTTGTTTATAGTATATGGCCGGCTAGCAGTAAGATTGTTTTGAAGGGATAGTTCACCCGAAAATGAAAACTCTGTCATTTACTTGCCCTGTGTTACTTCAAACCTGTTGGAAAAATTGTTCTTTTTCTGTAAAACATAGGAGGTATTTAGACAAATGCCTGATTTTCTCCTTTTCCATAAAGTCAAGGTTGATAATAATGACAGTCCACTTTCAAGATTTAAAAAAGTATTTTTTAAAATATATCTTTGAATTACATAAAATAATAATATAATAAACAGATTTAAGACATTATAAACATAAACAATAATTGTAATTGTATGATTTTTAAAATAAGTAAAATGATATTTTATATATAAGATTGACCCGCAAAAATTATTTTTAAAATATATCTTTGTGAAAGAAATTATGAATATAATAATATAATATAACATAATAACCAGACTTAAATATTGTAAATTAATACATAAAAAAAAAAAATATATATATATATATATATATGATTGACCCACAAAAAAGTATTTTTTAAATATTTAAATAATTTTAAAATATTTCTTAAATATATAGAAATAATGAATTATAAATATAATATAATATAATAATATAATATAATAAACAAATGTAAGTAAAATATTAAGGCATTATATAACGTAAACAATAAATGTATTTTTATTGTGCATTTTTGTTAACAATGCCATAAATAAAACATTTTACATTTTAATATATATTAGACTGACCCACGAAAAGTATTTTTTTAAATATATCTGTGTGAAAGAAATGATGAACATAATATAATATAATATAATATAATCTAGTATAATATAATGTAATATAATATAATATAATATAATATAATATAATCTAGTATAATATAATGTAATATAATATAATATAATATAATATAATATAGTATAATATAATATAATGATAATATAATATAATACTGGTTTAAATATTTAAAAATACATTATTTAACATTAACAATAACTGTATGAATTTTTATTGTGATCATTTTTTTTCTGTGGATTTCTTGTTTGCAATGCCTTAAATATAATATAATATAATATAATATAATATAATACTAGTTTAAATATTTAAAAATACATTAATTAACATTAACAATAACTGTATAAATTTTTATTGTGATATTTTTTTTCTCTGCATTTCTTGTTTACAATGCCTTAAATAAAATTATACATTAATATATATAACACTGACCCACCAGAAAGTATTTTTAAAATATATCTTTTTGAAAGAAATTACGAATATAATATAATATAATATATTACAGTTTTAAATATTTTAACATATTAAGACATTATATAACTTCAACAATAACTGTATGAATTTTATTTGTAATAAAAATTCCCTATGCATTTTTTATTAACAAAGCCATAAATAAAATGACACCTTTTAATATATATAAGACTAACCCATAAAAAAGTATTTTTTTAAAATGATTATTTATTGTGATAAAAATCCCTGCACATTTTTTGTTTACAAAGCCGTAAATAAAATGACACATTTTAATGTATGTAAGACTGACCCACAATAAATAAATAAAGAAATGAGGTGGGAACACAGTTTATAAAATGTAGATGAGGTCCAACTATTCAAAAGACATTCAGAGAAAGCAAGAAGGAGGACAACATGTAGATGCAGGAACAAATATGCATAGACAAGAAGCGAAACAGCCAGCATGAAAAATAAAAGAGCTGCGGAAGTAGAGAAAGTTTGATTTCAGCATTTCTACGGCCCACTGGGCATTGTTCAGAAAAATTTACATTCATTTCCAGTTTCTGCAAAAGAGCTCATTCAACTGCCTGCTAGCGGGACGCTTAATGGCCGCTAACTGTGTCATTTTATGTTGAATATATCAGGATGAGAAATATTTATCTGCCTACATCACATCTTCAGCTCATCTTGTCATCTATTTATGTGCTGTAATACTGCTGTGACGCACCATTTAAGTGTTTTAACAAGGGAAAAGTATGAAAAACTCAACTGGGTGCTGCACATTAATATCTCATTAGTATATTCACCTAAAGAGTTTGGCAAACCTATTTTAGGAAGATTACCTCTCTGGGCTTTCGGAGACATGCACACCATTTTTAATTGTTGGTTAATGTGCACAAATGCATTTGATGGATGTCTTTGGTTACTGTATAATGAAATAGCTGTTGAATAAAAAATACAGGCCATCTTGAGGCCTCTTCAATATGTTCCATTCCATTGCATTCTTGCTGCTTTTGAACGCAAGGATGCATCCTCTGTCTACGCCCCCTTAATAGCTCCCACTGAGAGTAAGTACGTGTGTGTCTTCAAACACTTCAAACCGTCTCAAGATCAGAATCCCACATTCAATAACTAACAACCCCTCTCTTAATTTCTGTAAGATCTTTTCATTAGAGGCCCTTTCAGAGACACTTTAAGTGGCTCATTTTCAAGTGCAGTATCAAGGGTTGTTTTTGCAAATGAATGAGTTCACGCACTGTATTTTAACACCAACATTTCTACAAATTAATTGCAAAAGATTGAGAATTTCTAATAGTCTGATTAATTTACCTGAGTGAAGGGATTGGGAACAAACTCCACCTGGTTCTCTGCGGCTCGTCGACTCTTGGGAGCATCCGGTGGGCACTACGGAAGCACAGAGAACACAGGTCAAACCGATTTGAACTAAAATTAAACTTTAAAAAAACATGTTCAGTGCTTTGATTCATTTCATTTCTACAGTTTTCTACTTATTTCTGCTTTTATTTACTATCAATTCAGTTTTAGTTCAGTCATTTTAGTATTTCAACTTAAGCATTTCAGTTAGTTGCCAACGCAACATTTCTATTTTAAGTATTTAATCTGATATTTATATTTCAGCTTTATTTTAATTACTAAACCTGTCAAACCGATCTGAACTAAAATTAAACAATTTTAAAATTAAACATTTTCAGTACTTTGATTAATTTTATTTCTACTGTTTTTCACTTTTATTTTTTTTTTGCTTTTATTTACTATCATTTCAGTTTTAGTAAATTTAGTATTTCATCTTAAACACAGTTGCCAATGCAACATTTCTATTTTTTTATGTTAAAGTATTTCATCTAATATTTATATTTATTTTTATATTTATATTTAATTTATATTTATATTTATATTTTAGCTTTATTTTAATTACTAAAACTGACTGTCAGACTGATCTGTACTAAAATTAAACTAAACTAAAAATCATTTTCAGTACTTTGATTCATTTTATTTCTACTGTTTTCTACTTGTTTCTGTTTTTGTTTAATATCATTTCAGTTTTAGTTTTAGTAATTTTTGTATTTCAGCTTAAACACATTTTATTTAGTTGCCAACGCAACATTTCTTTTATTTGTTTATGTTGAAGTATTTATTCTAATATTTATATTTCAGCTTTATTTTAATTACTGTAACTAACTGTCAAACTGATTTGAACTAAAATTAAACTATTAAAAAACATTTTCACTACTTATATTATAATATATTATATTATATTTCAGCTTTATTTTAACTGTCAAACCAATTTGCACTAAAATTAAAAATCATATTTAGTACTTTAATTTTATTTCTACTGTTTTCTACTTGTTTCTGCTTTTATTTACTATCATTTCAGTTTTAGTTTTAGTAATTCTAGCATTTCAATTTAAACACATTTCAGTTAGTTTCCAATGCAATATTTCTTTCTTTTTTTTTTTTTTAACGTCAAAGTATTTAATCTAATATTTATATTTAAGCTTTTTTTAATTACTAAGACCAACTGTCAAACCGATTTGAACTAAAATTAAACTATTAAAAAACATTTTCAGTAATTGAAATAAAGTGAAGTATAATATAAATATTAGACAAAAAAATTAAATAATAAAAAAAACTTAATATAACCAAATATAACAACCAATCAACCAATAAAATTACTGAAACCAGAAAACATAAAATAAAACCTAATAAGAATAAATACCAGAACAGTATATAAATAATGCTAAAAGAGGATTTGAGGAATGCTAACACTGAATTTGACTTTAATTACAAAAAAAAAAACGTTCTTATGCACACTTCCTGGTAGTGATATAAATGTGGTCTTTCAAGACATCTATGATGCAAGACATCTTTTCCTCTGCATCTCAAGATGTAATCGCTGACTCCTCTGCTTTTAAAAAGCGATGTCAGAGCACATGCATTCAAGGGGGAAATAGTTGCCCTTGTTTCCATTTTAAACACTGCTCGCAGGGAGCTTTGAGCATTCGCCCCAAAACAACAAAACACAAAGAACTTTGTTGGCTTACATTCAAACACACAGAGACACAATTGCAACCATGCTGATGTTTTAGTCACATGGTTTTAATGTTAATCATACCTTACCCCACAAATAGGCAACTAGCATGTAAAGGGAATAATCATCTTTTCAGACTAAAAATGGTCCATCTGGCACGTAACTAATTCTGTCTAATAGTTCTTGGCTGTGAAATATCCTCTGATCCAAAATTGCGTCAGATTTTGAAATGCCAGCTCAGAGTTGGCTGTACCTATTCCCACATGTGCTTCCTTTGTCAAATAAGTTTCGCAGGTGACATTTCCTGATCTCTACCTTCTTTACTATTCCAGGCTGTGGGTGGCTGTATGCTTTTCATACAGGCTGAAGTTATCTGCAAGTGACGCATTCCTGTGAGCCTTTTCGATTCAGCAAGCCTTGCCAAAGCTCTGATCAATTCAGAGAGGAGAAACGCACCAAATTCCAAATCCTCAAATAAAGCAGCACTCCCACATCGATGACTCAAGCGCTGTTCTTCCACCACAGCCGTCCCGATGGAAGCTGGAGCTTGATCCACTAAGTACAACTACAACAATGATTTCTTGACAGAAAGAACGCATCCGTTCCCTCAGCAAAACATGAGCTTTGCCTCCACTCTGTGATCACTGAAAATATGTGCGAATGTTTCATCAGCTTGGGTGAAATATTACTTGACAATACTGGGAAAAACACCCACCCCTTAAAAAATTCTTCTACCTGCACTTGGACTGTGGTAGGTTCAAACCATTAAGGTGAAACTATACAGCCATCAGTTTGATTTACATGCATGAGACCGTAAGATTGTTGAAGGATTCAACTTTGACAGTTCCAGATGCAAATTTATTATTTTCTCTCTCTCTCTCTCTCTCTCTCTCTCTGTTTTAATTTAGTCAGTTTTTTTTACTATTACTGATTTTATACTTGTATATACAGTAATACCATTCAAAAGTTTTGGGGTCAGTACAATTTCTCAATGTATTTCTTTTGAAAGAAGTCTCTTATGCACACCAAGATGTTTATTTTATCAGAAATATTCGAATACCTGTACTCCAGTCTTCAGTATCACATTATCCTTCAGAAATGATTCTAATATACTAATTTGGTGCTCGAGAAACATTTCGCATCAATGATAACATTAATAAGAAATGATGTTAAGGACAGTTGCATAATTCATGATTTTTGTGGAAACTTGGATTCATTGTACAGTATTTCTACTTTTTTCTACTTATTTCTGCTTTTATTTACTATCATTTCAGTTTTAATTTTAGTGTTTTATTATTTCAGCTTAAACATATTTCATTTCTTTGCCAACGCAACAGGATGTGTAATATTTTTCTGGAAACTTTGATTCATTTTATTTCTACTTTAATTTACGATCATATAATATTTAATTCTTGTTATTTTTAGTATTTCAGCTTAAACATATTTCATTTAGCTGTCAATGCAACATGATGTGTAATATTTTTGTGGATTTTATTTCTACTTTTTCTACTTATTTCTGCTATTTACTATCATTTCAGTTTAATAATTTTAGTATTTCAACGCAACATGACGCATAATATTTTTGTGGAAACTTTGATTCACTTTATTTCTACTTTCTTTCATTTTATTTAGTTGCCTACGCAACATGATGTGTAATGTTTTTTGTGAAAAATTTTATTTATTTATTTTTTTTTCTACTCATTTCTGCTTTTGTTTACTATCACTTCAGCTTTAGTTTTAGTAATTTTATTATTTCAACTTTAACACATTTCAGTTAGTTGTCAACGCAACATTTCTATTTTCTATTTTTATTTATATTTCAGCTTGATTTTAATAATGAAAAAATAATTTCATTTCTTTGCCAACGCAACAGGATGCATAATGATGTGTAATGTTTTTTGTGAAACATGATGTGTAATGTTTTTGTGTAATGTTTCATGTGTAATGATGTGTAATGTTTTTTGTGAAAAATTTTGTGAAAAATTTTATTTTATTATTTTTTTTTTCTACTCATTTCTGCTTTTGTTTACTATCACTTCAGCTTTAGTTTTAGTAATTTTATTATTTTAACTTTAACACATTTCAGTTAGTTGTCAACGCAACATTTCTATTTTCTATTTTTATTTATATTTCATCTTGATTTTAATAATGAAAAAATAATTTCATTTCTTTGCCAACGCAACAGGATGCATAATGTTTTTCTGGAAACTTTGATTCATTTTATTTCTACTTTAATTAACGATCATTTAATATTTAATTCTTGTTATTTTTAGTATTTCAGCTTAAACATATTTAATTTAGTTGTCAATGCAACATGATGTGTAATATTTTTGTGGATTTTATTTCTACTTTTTCTGCTTATTTCTGCTTTTATTTACTTAAGTAATTTTAGTATTTAAATTTTTTTCAACACATTTTATTTAGTTTTCAGTGCAACATGATGCACAATATTTTTGTAGAAACTGATTCATTTTCTATTTTTATTTACTGTCATTTCAGTTTAAGATTTATAATTTAAGCATTTCAACTCAAACACTTCATTTAGCTGCAAACACAATTTGATGCGTAATATTTTTGTGGAATCTTTAAATCATTTTATTTCTATTTTTTCTACTCATTTCTGTTTTTATTTACTGTCATTTCAGTTTCAGATTTAGTAATTTTACTATTTCAACTTAAACACATTTTATTTAGTTTTCAATGCAAAATATGTAATATTTTTGTGGAAACTTTGCTTAATTTTATTTATAACTTGTTCTACTCTTTTCTATTTTATTTACTATCATTTCAGTTTTAGATTTAGAATTTTAGTATTTCAACTTAAACACATTTCATTTAGTTGCCAACACAACATGATTTGTAATATTTTTGTGGAAACTTTGATTCATTTTATTTCTACTTTTTTCTACTCATTTCTGCTTTTATTTACTGTCATTTCAGTTTCAGATTTAGTAATTTTACTATTTCAACTTAAACATTTTATTTTGTTTTCAATGCAACATGATGTGTAATATTTTTGTGGAAACTTTGCTTAATTTTATTTATAATTTGTTCTACTCTTTTCTATTTTTATGTACTATCATTTCAGTTTTAGATTTATAATTTTAGTATTTCAACTTAAACACATTTTATTTAGTTGCCAACACAACATGATGTGTAATATTTTTTGTGGAGACTTCACTTTATTTTATTTATATTTTTTTCTATTTATTTCTGCTTTTTTAAATATCATTCTAGTTTTAGTTTTATAGTTTCAATCTTTCAACTTAAACACATTTCATTTAGTTGCCAACACAACACGATGTGTAATGTTTTTGTGAAAACTATCACTTCAGCTTTAGTTTTGGTAATTTTATTATTTCAACTTTAAAACATTTCAGTTAGTTGTCAACGCAACATTTCTATTTTCTATGCTACAAATTAAATCAATTAGTAAGAGACTGATTTACCAGACAATGATAATAAACTATCAAACTGGCCAATTAGTGAACATCAAATGTTGATGTGAACTAATGTCCTTTTCTTTTAGTTACGGTACCAAAGATACCATTTTCTACTTTATGTTCATTTTCACTAAACGCCGTCCTAATGAGTACCGTTTTAGTTGTGTAGATCTCATTTTAAACTTTAAACTGCCAATCCTGCTCTCAGTACAATGGCATAAAAAGCTATTTAACAGCCCATATCAGTTGAACTTTAATAGAAATGAATTCACTAGGTGAAACATGTTTGAAATATTTCACAATACCATGTATAAAAGCATTTTTCAGTGTTTTTAACAGTTCAGACTTTATTACCCGAGCTCCAGGAATCTCACAGCAGGCCTCCTGTATAGCCAGAGTGGGGTCACAATACACCATCACTTGCTGGACGTCAATCTGAAGAAAGATAAAGAGAGAAAGCATATTAAAAGCAGAGCAAGAACAAAGAAAATGAGCTTTTTAAATGCTGGACCCCCACTGCTTTACATATGACCACTTACATGATCATTTTCGCTAAGTGGTTGGATTAACGAACTAATTAATTAGTAATGGATGAAGCTTGGTTAGTCTAGCATGGGCTGTTCTTTTCATCTTTTTCGAGCTGAGAGAGCTCAGTAGCGTTAGCCCCGAAGAAAAGCGCCCGTAGTCTTCCTGTCTCTCATACATCCACAAACACGCCCCTGCCACAGTTCCCCAGCAGACAGGATGCCTAGGGCAAAACCTGCGGGAAGCCGGCTTATAGGAAACATCTACTTCCGACTACTCTATTAGAAGCGAAGCTCTCAATTATCAGAGGAGCCAGAAGCAGTCGTTGATCTAATTGACATTCTTCCTCTTGCTCTGTAAAAGATTCACAATACAGCCTCAATCGTTTGTAGGATCAGCAGAGGTCCTCACCTCCACAGGAGCAGCATCAGTAGCCCTCATACCCAACAGCGTGTGTCCATTGATGGGTAACTGGCCACGGAGCTCCAGGGGCTTGTACTCAATGGAGCTGCAGTCCACGTGCAAGGAGGCCGCATCTCTCTGCAGACTCAGAGCCACCTTATGCCAGTGCATGTCCATCAGGGATTCCACACCGTCACCTTCGAACACGCACCCCACCATGGACCCTTTTCCGGCTCCCTCGCCGCAGCACCAGGTTGCCATCTGGACCATTCCAGTCCAGTGAGAACTAAAGGAGGTGATAAAGAGAAAAGAGAGCTTTACTTTAAAAATGATTATGTTGAAGCTGCACAGGGGTCCAAAATTAGCCATTAATATTTTTATCAGCCATGTTTATGTATTATTTCATAACAATAAATTATTTAGCTGTATATCCAGCAAGAGTGCATATAACCTTTTAAGATTAAGATGCTAGTCTTAAATCTTTTACATATTTCTATTTTTTTATTTAACTATTGGTTATTTAACTTCTATTAATCTATTATTTAACTTGTTTATTACATGCCAAAGCCATAGTTCTCACATAATTCTCACATAGTGTTAGTATTAGTGGGCATAATCAAGAACTAGCTTTCAATTAAAATATGTTTAACTAAGAACATATAAAACATAAGCAAAACATGTATTAATCTTAGTTCAACATTTGCTAATACATTACTAAAAGTTATGAAGTTATATCTTTTAACATTATTTACTGGAGCTGACATGAACTAACAACAAACAACTGTGTTTTATTAACCAACTTTAACAAAGATTAATAAATACTGTAATAAATGACTTGTTCATCTGTTAATTTAAGTGAATGCATTAACTAATGTTAAGCAAAGTGACCTTACTGTAAAGTGTTACCAATGAATTTAAACAAATCAATTTAAATGAACAACTCAATTTTTGTACCTGAATTAATTTGTGTTTTGAACAAATCGATTGAGTGAATGATTCACTGATTCATTCATGCTTTTTAAGTCCTGAATTAATAACGCTTTGAATGAGTCAATTAAATAATTGATTCAATGATCAAATGGATGGAATGTGAATTCATTTTGAAATTGAATTACCTTAATAATTCAATTTCAGCGCAGAATGTCACGAATTTGCCAAATTTGGGATGAATAAATCAAAGTAGGTCAGCACACTTAAATCAAAATGCAACATGGACTAGTGTCTGTGAATATTAAGCCATAAAAATACTATTTAAATATGAATTCTGCATGTTCTGTGTGTCTCTGTCTAAATGAATGGTGCAGGCCACGGTTTCTTTGAGAAAACTTCACAGGTCTTCACGCAAGCCGTGAAAATAAACGGTTAGCTTAACTTGAAGAAATTGTGACAGAAGTATATTATTTAATGTAATGATAGTATTACTACTAATTATAAAATGATTATTAAAACAGAAACCAGAAAAATTATTTACCAGAAAATGTAAATATACAACACAGTATTTCTGGAAAAAAAATGAATAAAATAATAATACATTTTTTATATAAAATCAATAAATTAGAGATGCTTTTGATTATTAAAATTTAATGAAACCATTAAAATGGAATCCAGAGCATTAATGGAAAACACAGAATTTGGTCAAAAATAAAAGTAAACTTGAGAAAATAAATAAATAAATCAAACATTTTATAATATTTTAATAGATACATATTTTATAGGGCCTTAAAATGTACTTTTGGTAAACTTTTAATAAATAGCTGGTAAATTGTTGTTCGTGATATATATATATATATATATATATAAAATGTAACCATTAAAACAGAGCCTAGAAAATTTAAAATGTGAAAAAAACAAAACAACAGGAACCCAGATAAATGAGATGGGAAAAAAAAAAATTTAGAAAAAAAAAAAAAAGGATTTCGTAGGGCCCTAAGCTCATGTATGTGTTATAGGTAAGAGTCCTACTATCAGTGCCACTCAGTCTGACACAATATTACGATATTTAAAAAAAAAAAAAATCAGCAATTAGAATTTTTTGATATAGCATGCAGCTCTATAATTAGTAGTTCCTGAATTCACACTCTATGAACTTGAGGGCAAAATGGACACACACCTGAGGATAGCCGTGTTCATCTGATATCTGGAACAGGTAAATGTTATCTTTCAAAGACTTCTTCTTCAGCAGCAGGGTGAAGACCAGGGTGAACTCCTCTGGAAGTCCATGAGGAAACACTTGACTGAGGAGACAAGCATTTGGTTAGACTGCAGTGCACGTATAAACAAATAAACGTGGAGCAGGTGGGCTGTAAGAGTAAGAAGTTTGAGCATCTTTGTATTAATGGTGCTGTGGATACAGATACAGGGATAACCCCTGACACTAATTTTGAAAAGAAATGCAGCTCAGCAAACCTCATCTTCATTCTCAACTTCTATCTCTCACTAGATAAACAGTTTCCCAGCCTCTTGATGGGTCAAGGGCAGGAAAACTCCAGGAATGTGTTTACCATCCCAAATACACACACACAAACACACACACACTCAGACTCAGTACTAGAGTTTATTCAAACACAAGTCATGGAACAACAGGAAGCTGATCATAAGCACATAAACATGCATACATAACGCGCACAACAATGAGCAGGTGGCGTGTTTATCTCTAAAACGAGATGACAATGATTTATAACAGAGACCTGGAATTCACAGTAATAACAGTGAGGCCGGCCTCCTTGAGGAAAAAAAAAAAAATGAAATCAGGACTAAACACTAGAGAGTGAGAGAGAGCATTTGTACAGGATGAAACTTGTTATGACAGGGAATGAGGTACATATTCCTTTCAAAGATTTCTTGTTGATATTGCTGAACAAAACTGCTCCACTAAAAGGGCCACCATAAATCAGAGATTAACGATTTTTTTTTTTATTTCACACGGCAGGTCTTTATATTAAGAAGAGAGGTGCATGATATATTGTTGGAAAGTAACTAGGAATATTCTAGGAACTAGGAATTATTATCAGTGCTAGTCACTATGTTTAGCCAATATTTGATTGCAGAAATGTATTTAATTTTTTCGTAAGATGTGTGACCTAAACAGCCTCATGTGCATGGTACTGTAAACGCGTCCTATAAAACTGCAGTGTTTTTAGCCAAGTTAGCATGTCATGTTGCTCTGTGATTATTATCTCAAGAATTACACAATGTTATGATACGTTTGGACAAGTTTTAATTGGAATCATCTGCTAATGGTACAAAATCCCATTTTCATATTCTGTTAATATGTCTGCATTTAAAAAAAAAAGCTTTAATGAGGAAATCAGAAGCACAAGTTATACACAAGTTGGACAGTTTTTAGGGTCTTCATAAAATGTCTGCAAAATACTTTGGTTAAAATTCCTTAATGGTCATTTAAAACAACACCCTTTTTACCTAGTCCAAAACAGCTCTGTTCACAGTGACCCGTTTTGGTGCATGTCTCTTTAAATGATAATGAGCCACCCCACTCTTCTGTTTTTGTGTATTTGGTGGCAAGTTACCATCAAAAACAAAACGAATCCACTGCGTCCTCAGTGGCTTTGATGTCAGGAGAAAATAAAGACTGTTATGTTCACTTTTACATCCAAATACAAAACACCTGACATTGTCACTACAGCTGCTTGAGCACGGAGAAAATAGCGGACAGCATACACAACTGGCTGAGGGTGGAAATATGCTAATACAGGAGAGTCCATTAGCGCTTGTGGGCAGGGCTTGAGCAATATGACATCATACTGCTCAGAAAATCAAAACGGCTTGATAATTGGAGACTGTTTAGGTTTAGGCATAAAAAGAGTGAATGGATTTTTATCATTGTAAAAAAGTGAGTTTTGCATCTGATGTCCCCTTTTAATACTAAAATGTGTTCAAATAAAAAAAAAAACAATTATAATACGACAATTAAAATACTAATATACTTGTATTTTACTAGCTGTGACCTTTTAATTCATATTTAACACATAACATGATTTGCATTATGTTCTTAGTAAATCCTGTTATGGTTGTTATGATCATATTTCATAAGTGTGAAGCTCAGAGCTTTTAAAATGCATTTTTTTTGGCATCAAGCAAGCAGTTATTAATTAATGAGCTAATCAATTAATCAACACCACAAAGCTTCATTATCAGTATCAGCCACAACAAGCTACTGATTATCAGTTATTCTTATCAGCCCCCAATTTTTTTGCACTTCTCCTTGGACACAAATACAAAGACCTGAGTAAACACTCAAACATACACCCTCCATCTCTCTCCCAGGTGGGGTGAAATTCGAGATAAAGGAAAGCAAGAGGTAGACAGTTCTATTACTAGCCAAATCTAAACTAAGAGAATGACTAACACAGAGGTGGCCGAGCAATTTAAAAACTATCTGCTGCTATCCAATATCAGAGACCAGCTGACAAGACTTTACATTAAACTTTATCTCACAGAAAGATAATGTAGAAGACCATTTATGGAGGAAGAATCCTTTTTTTTTTCCTCCTCTGCAGTAAGCCGGCCATGTCGAGTAAGTTTAGAGCGCAGGCTCTCGCTCTCTCTAGCCGAGATGAGATTTAGAGCAGGAGTAAAAGAGCTCAGGTTTCAAATGGGGAAAGCACCTGGGGCTCTGGAAAACCCATTCTTAGAGAGGAACTCCCAGATGATGAGGGGATTTGAGTCTGTCTGTGTGTATGTGTATCTTTGCCTTTCCTTTTAAAGTTTCAGAAGGTCAAACTGTACAGCGGCCAGCCAAAAGACAACTATTATCGCTGCTAGAGGAGATACAGGATAGAATAAGAAAGCATTTTGATGAAAAAAAAAACCTCTGAACTTTGTTTACAAACTTTCGTATATTAACAAGTATGACCACATTCTGAGTTCTCAAGAGATCTCCAACCTAAAATCTGAATCCAAATCCCTAACCTTTAAGTAACATTTCTTGAGATGCACCATCAGCACCAAGACAAGCTGTATCAGACCCTCATGTTCCTTTGCAACTGCCAAGCAGCTCTCTTTAAGAGAATGTCAGCCAGGGAACAGCCATCATTTTATGATGGGGAGATAAACAGCTGCTCAAGCACTATTACTAACAACAGATCACATGTCCAAACATCTGAAAACAAATGGGTAACTGTCCAGGAGGGAAGGAGAGAAAAACAAGAAGTCATCTCCATGTCCATTATAACATTATAACTGAGTTCATGTCACTCAAACCCTCTACAGGCTTCAAACTCTTCACTTTGTTTTATATATATTCCAGGGGCGTTTCCTCTGAGGAGGCAGTGCCTCCCCAAAATATTGGATGAGAAACAAAATTTGCAGTAAACAACACAAATATTACAAAATATAACATTAAAAAGTGAATAAATCACTCGTTAACAGATCCTCTAAAGCGTGCGGTGAGATTAGTGGGGTGTAATTGCGACATGATTGGAGATGACTGGTTATGATCTGCTGTGATTGGTTCATGCGATAAATCCCTCCTCTTGTGTTCTTGTACGTTCACGAATTAGTCTGAATGAACAATATAATGGTGTCAATGGGACAAACTATAAAATCTAACATGTTGAGAGAGCCCTCTGTTATGAACACTAAAATGTTGATCAAAATCATTCTAGATGCTGGCAGTGTGCAAAGCTAAATATGTCTGCAGGATTTTTAAAATCAAATTTAAGACTTTTTAAGACTTTTCTAAGACCTGTAAAAATTAATGTAAAAAATAAAAATCAAAACCATAAGAGCAGGGTTGGGCAATGTCTATGGTATCATAGTGTCAACTGTAAAATGACATGATTTACGTACAGCTGAGATACAGGTTTTTGGCAAAAATATATCGAAAATGATGATAAAGCTCACATTTCAGCCTTTAAACAGTTTTGTTTTTGTTTTTTTTTCAGATAAAAGATGAGTTAGAAGTAGAGGTCGACCGATATTGGATTTTACCGATACAGATAACTAGGTTGGACCACACTGGCCGATACCGATTAATCGTCCGATAGTTTTTAAAATGGATATTACACAGAAAATAAATAGTGCTCTACTATTTTTTTTTAAAAAAGTAGCCTACTGAAACAGACTTTGTAAATTAATAAAAATACTAGTATGAATTATATATTGATCATTACAGTTAGTTCATTGTTCATTAATGTTAACAAAAGCAACTAAAATTTTTAAAATATATCAGTAAATGCTGAAAGTAACACACTCTAACAAGAAACAATACTTCTATTCTACAGCTTTTATCAATCTTAATGTTACAAATGGACTCATATTGTAAAGTGTTACCATTAAATCAACAATCAAGCTAAAGATGGCCATCTTTAAATATCTACACAAAGGCCACAGTATTGACATATGGATATTGTGTATTTTCACAATTTAACTGCTTCTATTCTAGAACATGTGTGGTTATCTAATCAAAATATAAAATACGTTAGTCACACAATGGGCAAAATTGCAATGCCACGTCTAGAAGAACTCACAGCTATCCGGCTTTGCTGTATAATGACGACCTTCTCAGCCGCTCCAGCTATGGACCCAACCCGGAAAAAAAACTATCGGCATGGATTTTTGCAGATAACCGATAGTTCAACTATCGGTGATGTTTAATCGGCAAAACTGATACATCGGTCGACCTCTAGTTAGAAGTATAAACTATTATTTAAAACAGGGTTATATGGGCAGATGGAGGAAACAGCAGACAGGCTTATTGAAAATCCAGTTAGATTCTCTGTCAGTAGGAGGTGCTTTTGGAACATTAGAAATATAGCGTAGCAGCTGACAACCAATCATGTGCCTTATATTCACGTATGGTCAGGCACAGAAACATACACAGCACAATGTATAAACAGGCACTTCAGAGGAAAAACAAGTCAAATGATGACAGAAAACACATGAATTGAAGTAAAGAATTATTTCTCCATCAAACTTTTAGAAAGTCAAAAATTCTGTTTACCTGGTCTTTACACTGAACTAGGTTTAACCATTTCAGGTGTTAAAAGTCCTTATCCAAAAGTTTGCCTGTACAACACAAAGTCACTTAACCTTCTCATTGAAAAGTAGTCCTGTCCAAATAGAAATTCAATAGCCCTGTCCGAATAGCTCTTGAAGGACACCACTTTTTTATGTGTGAATTCATGATATAGTGTATACACTGCAGATCGAGGACAGAGCGAGTACAAAAACAGTATAAAAAGGTTATACAGTCCAGCACAAGAGCGAGAGCTTTAATATTACTTGTCTGACCTATTTGGCTCGAACACTTAAGCTTTCATTTCTGTTAAGTCTACATGAGAGAAGCATAACAGGAAATTCTAATAAGGAAACTGATGTGTAGTCTAAACCAATGCAAACTGACTTTCTCATCCCAACATACAGCACCAAAGTGCTGAGAAGAAACACAACCCGTTAGCTTATATCATTGTCATTTTTCATCTACGCACGGCTCAGTAAAAGCATTGTCATAAAACGGATTGTTACTGTGGCTTGAGGTCTCACCAAAAGCACTTAAAGTTATTGTTAATAAAAAATTTAACAGCGTTTCTGTGTAAAAGCACAAAGCAGCGTGTAATCCGTCGAAATGTTTATTTGCAGCGAGACGGACGTAACTTAAGGAGGAAGTCAAAATCTCTCTGGTGACATTATAGCGATTCTTCATGATGCTAGTATAAATGTTAGACCAAATAACAGTCAATGGCCAGGAATTCGAGGCTTGTAGTGACCTGCAAGTATACTTTGGTAGTTCAGCAAATCTGTCTTATTGTACTGTATGTTTTACTGCTTTCAGATAAAGAATGGACAAGCTCCATTGTCTGCGAGAGAGTGAAAATGTAGTTATTCCTATAATTGACCCTGAGGGGTCACAGAAAATGATGGAAAATAACTTTCTCCCTCTTAGAATCTCAGAGGAAAAATAGATAGCAAGACAAACAAAAGAGGAAAGATAAAAAATTTACTCTGTAGGTTGGATGAGTTGTACTTTCCCAAGGCGAAGGATGACTGGCCCTCTCGGGTTTCGGATCTTCTTGACCTCGCTGTTCTTCAACAGGGAGAAACGGCGCGCCAGATTGAAACCTGCAGATCGGGCAATCAATCCATTTACCACCCCTCAGGCTAATAAATCAGCGAGCTGCTAGTTGACATGTCCTATGCTATGTATCAACTCTGCTGTGGCATTTTTCAATTCATGTAAGGCCAAAGGAGGGACCTTAACACTGGGAGCATTTATATCTTTCGGCTCATGAACAGAATCTGTTCCTTAGACTGCCTTTATGGGCAGTTGGGATTTTATTAAGTGTATTAAAAGGCTTGAATTATTACAGATGGCAGTACATTCACATAATTACGTAGAGTGAAATTCTTTCCCATCTTTTGGATATTATTATTTATTATTATGATAATAATAAAAAATGTTACAATATTTGAATGATTTCTGAAGGATCATGTGACACTGAAGGCTGGAGTAATGCTGGAAATTCAGCTTTGACATCACAAATTATGGAGCCCCTAAGGGGACATGGTGATGCAAAATAACATGAGTTGGAAGGAAAATGTATATTTCAATATGCTCCCTTGAGCAACTCTGCGTATACTCGTAAAACTTTTGTGATGGAAATAATATAAGGTGGGAAGGAAAACCTGAGAGAATGAAAATCATCTTCCTACAATCTTGTATTTTTCTTCCATCACTATGTCCCCCTTAGAGACTCCATAAAAAATAAATTGCATGTTAAAATAAATTTAAATCAGTTATTTGAAATTATAATATTTTTTTTGTAATATTCCTGCCTTACTGTGTTTTTAACAAAGTCTGAAAGCAATAGTCAATCTCTCTTTAATGAATTACCTTTAAAAAGCATTAAATTCAAAGAACAAAAAGCATCCCAGAATGTAACAACAAGTCCTGTGTGAATGGCCCCTAAATAGTTTCAGCATTATGCAATTATAAAAATCATGACAATACAGAAAGTTCACTCAAAAAGCTTTTGTCCACTAATTTATCTCAAACCTAGGGCTGCACAATTAATCAAATTTCTAATCGTGATTACAATTACAAATGCCACAATTATGTAATCATTCAAAGGCACATTTACAAAAAAAATAAAAAATCCACTTACATTATTCTGCTTTATTAAGATGTGTAGGTGTGTGTGTGTGATTTTCCTACAGGTTTTCTTAAGGATTTTTTTTTATTATTGTTTTAATTTTTAATTTTTTAATTTTTTTTATATTTAAAGAAGAAACTACATAAAAAATGTGGCATGCAGTTGTTTTAAACAATGGTATAAAGCTATTCAAAACATAATTTAATGTAAATCGTCAATTTAATAATCGCAGTTACAGTTTCAATTATGAATTTTGTCATAATCGTGCAGCCCTAATGATGAGCCATATTTTTTGTGAACAATAAATCAAATTTTGGTTTGTTCCTCACACAAAGCTATCATATTAACTCTTTCCCAGTGTTTTTATTTTTTTTTTAAGAGTTTAAAGTTTCTGAATCTTCCTCACCTGTGTTTTTTATCAGGAGATTCTGGTCTCATTCATAAAATGTGCATTAGCACATGCAAAACTTTTTTTTAAATAAAAAAGGTAATTGTGACTTTTTTATCTCACAATATTTTTTTCTTGCACTTTTTTCTTGCAAATCTCACAATTCTGAGAAAAAATAAATAATTCAGAAATCAGAATTGTGAGATTTAAACTCACAATTGCGAGTTATTAAGTCAGAATTGCGAGATATAAACTCACAATTATGAGAAATAAAGTTCGCAATTCTGACTTTTTTTTCCTCACAAATGTGAGTTTGTATCTTGCAGTTTTGACTCTTTTTCTCACAACTGCAAGCTTATATCTCACAATTCTGACTTAAATGAGAAGTCCACTTCCAAAACAAAGATTTACAGATAATGTATTCACCCCCTTGTCATCCAAGATGCTCATGTCTTTCTTTCTTCAGTCATAAAGAAATTATGTTTTTTGAGGAAAACATTTCAGCATTTTCTCCATGTAATGAACTGCTATGGTGCCCCCATTTTGAACTTCCAAAATGCAGTTTGAACGCGGCTTCAAATGATCCCAGCCGAGAAAGTAGGGTCTTATCTAGTGAAACAATCGGTTATTTTCATAAAAATAATACAATTTATACACTTTTTTAATGTCAAATGATCGTCTTGTCTCGCTCCGCCTGAACGTTTTTTTTCCAGTTCATGACAGTTAGGGTATGTTGAAAAACTCCCATCTCATGTTCTCCCTCAACTTCAAAATCGTCCTATATCGCTGTTTTACCTTTTTTGTTAAGGGTGTTTGATCTTCTTTGCATGTTCACTTTGCAAAGACTGTGTCAGTACTTCTGCAGCGATGTAGGATGATTTTGAAATGATTTTTGAAGTTGAGGGAGAACATGAGATGGGAGTTTTTCAACATCTCAGTTGTTTTGAGCCAGAATACACAGAGCTCAGGGAGAGCAAGCAAGCCGCATTTAAACTGCATTTTGGAAGTTCAAACTTGGGGCACCATATCAGTCCATTATATGGAGAAAAATGCTGAAATGTTTTCCTCAAAAAAAACTATTTCTTTACGACTGAAGGAAGACATGAACATCTTGGATGACAAGGGGGTGAATACATTATACGTAAATCTTTGTTTTGGAAGTGGACTCCTCCTTTAACTCACAATTCTGAGAAGTAAAATCACAACTGCGAACTATAAACTCTGAATTCTGACTTTTTTATCTCACAATTCTGACTTAATTCTGAGAAGAAAAGTCACAATTGCGAGATATATATTATATATATATATATATATATATATACATACTCACAACTCTGACTGTGTTTCTCACAAATGTGAGTTTGTATCTCGCAATTTTGACTCTTTTTCTCAAAACTGCAAGCTTATTTCACAATTCTGACTTAACTCACAACTGAGAATAAAAGTCAATCGCGAGATATAAACTCGCAATTCTGAGAAAAAAAGTCAGAATTGTGAAATGTATGCTCACAATTGTGAGAAAAAAAAGTCATGAATAAAAGCTCGTAATACCATTTTTATTTTTTATTCAGTGGTGGAAACAGGCTTCTAAATATAACAGTGAAGCACAGAATGCCATAAAAGGGAAATCTCATCTTTGGCAGTGAAAGACGAGATAACTCGTCAATGGTGGGGAAAGAGTTAAAACACTTGGAATATAGTGTACAAGTAATATGGACTACTTTTACTGTCTTTTTTGGAGCTAGAGAACCTTCCTCCACTATTCACTTTTGTTTTATGGAAAATAGCCGATTTTTTGTGTCTGTTAGCAGCAGTATTTACCTGTAATGTTGTGTCTGGCAGTTTGAGGAAACTTCCATTCTTCTACCTGTATGGATGGGCAGCTGACACCTGTAGAAACAGAGAAGCAGTCAAGTTTCAGCAGATTCTTGTCCTGCTACCGGTGAAAGGTTTTGCATAAAACAAATTGTACACCCGATCATGAGGAGTCCTGTCAAAACTTGGTCCTGAACATGAGGTGAACAAGTTGAAGCGATCAAAGCTTGAGGGGAGATAGACACCATCTAAGATATAAATGGAGCTAAAAATAACATGCTTTTGTCTGGAAGAATCACTCTCCCAATCTCACTGCCTGGTGACAAAGACAATGACAGGTGGTCTGATGCACTTTCAGCTGATGGATGACATATGAAAAAAAAACTAACTTTAAAAAGGTTCAGCCAAAGTACATCCTATAGTATGACATATCCTGTGGAATTGAACTGTTTGAACTTTTAGTAAGGACGTCACACATATTTTATGGCTCAACTGGTGCTCTGGGTGCGTGTGTATGCATATTTAAAAATATTACAAATAAATAAATAAATAAATACATTTTAAAAAATGTAAGAATCTTGACAAGATCTTGACAAGAAATGATCGCCATCCATGTTCACTGCTCGCATTCATAACTTTTTGCACACAACTTGATGTTTGAGGGAGATGTTGCATTTGAAATTCACTTAAAATGTTGTTTTGATTCATTATAATTCTGTATATATCTTTCAATACCCTTTTTCGTGAATCACAAACGCTGAAAAGTTCAGTTTAAGACAAGGCGTTTGAATAAAAAGACTTTTTCTTTGTGAAGAAGCATGTCAGAGGCGCCTGAGACGAGAAGAGTTTTTAATCAGCACGGTTTGATTGGCTCAAAGACACGTACATCAATCAATGCGCATTAGCAAGTTACTGCTGTGGAGCGAAACTGTCACTTAGATGTTTCAGAGATCAGATGAGAGTATGAGAAACTCCAGCAAAAGCAGCTCAGAGCCGTCTCGTTGAGCTTCTAGTGGCGGAGGAGAGCTGGTGATGGGTATTCTAACTCATATTCTTCCCCTGTCAAGTTACAAAGAGCTCTTTTTAAATCTACAACACCTGAATCTCTCCACAGCTAACTCAGCACATACAGATAGGGAGGAAATGTCTCCAAGAAAAACTTATCTGACAGATAAAGAATTCATTTTGAATTGTTCTCGCATTTTCACTTTTTGAAATCAGACAGACTCGGCTAAATCCCTTTTCTTCTCGCTTCTACAAAGCCCCTCTGCTTTCACACGGCAAAAAGGCGGGATTAAGATGCGGAGATGTCAGGGAGGAGATAGGAAAGCTGGAGGCGGCTCTCGCTCCTGAGGCAATGATGGAAAGTTGAATGCAAGGGGAGGAGAGGTGCATTTCAAACGCGCAGAGAACAGACACGTCATCAAGCGACGCGGAGACAGTGCTAGAGTTTGAAGTGGAGTGAAGATTTCTGGGGTTTACGATTTCACAGGTTAAGATTCAGCATTCTTTTAATTTAGAGATACGTACCTGTACGAGCTGCTTCACCAGAGACTGTTAGACACTTTTGAGGTTCTTAGAAATAAAAAGTCCTTTACTTGCTAGAAGAATGAAACACCCATTTTAAAAAGGGTGGAAGAAAAAAGTTTAAAAAAAGGGAGGGAGAAAAAAACATATCACCTTGCCAGGATTCAGTCAAAACGTCTCCTCATTAACATTTTCTTGAAAGCTCATAAATGTAAAATACTGCGCCCTACTCTTGTTCAGAATCACTCCTGCAGCCTCTGCTCTATTTGTCCCTGATTGCGTGTTGTTTATTGTATATTTTTAGGTCCCACAGTTGGCCTGGAGAAACTCATTAAGGAGAAAGTCAATTGGGGATTTGCACAGCTGGGGGTGAGAAAAGTCATCCTAGAGACTCAAACCCAGGGTAATTGGAGGTGAACGTGGGAAAGGTTTTGTTGGGGTTAGTTTGTTAGCTTGTTCAATCATGCATCACTTCTGAGCACAATTTTACATGGTGATGAAATTGTAACTGCTGCAATCAGAGCAGAAATACACAAGAAGTCAGTCACATAAAAGTCACATAAAAATGTCTGAATATTTCCGAATGTGCATAAAGCAAGCAAACAGCATTCATATTGATTTTGTGCTAACTTTAACAATGACCTAATGTGGTTTGATTAAAGTCATCAATTAAATCTTGTTCTTAACTGATTCTGAAAACAGGTTTAGCTTTAAAGGGTTAGTTAACCCAAAAATGAAAATTCTGTTATTAATTACTCACCCTCATGTCGTTCCAAATCCGTAAGACCTTTGCTCATCTTCGGAACACAAATTAAGATATTTTTGATGAAATCTGGGAGCTTTCTGAGCATTCATAAACAGCAACACTACCAAATTCAAAGGCCAGAAAGGTTGTAAGGACATCAATAAAATAACCCTTATGACATCAGTGGTTCAACCGTACTACTATGATACTACAAGAACAATTTTTTGCACGCAAAGACTGGGCTCTACAGCGCGACCATTTCTTTACTGCGTGCGACTATGAAAAATATAATGTGCGACTGACCCAGTCAGCATATTTGTGTTTGTGTTGAGGATAGTTTTAAAGATTTGTTTTTGCAGCGTTGAGTAATGTATCACAGATGTATCTCATGAATCCTTTCATAAACAAAATGTAGAGAGAGTGTAAATAAGATTCATTGTGCAATGTGCAGTGTAGAGAGCTTTGTTGATTATAATGGAACTTTGTGAGATCCCAATGAACTAAGATGAGTGACAGCTTTTAAAGGAGTCCACTTCCAAAACAAAGATTGACATATAATGTACTCACCCCCTTGTCATCCAAGATGTTCATGTCTTTCTTTCTTCTGCATTCTACATTTCTGCATTTTTCTCCATGTAATGGACTGGTATGATGCCCCGATTTTGAACTTCCAAAATGCAGTTTAAATGCAGCTTCAAACGATCCCAAATGCGGTTGTAAATGATCCCAGCTGAGGAAGAAGGGTCTTATCTAGTGAAATGATTGGTTATTTTCATTAAAAAATATTGTATACTTTTTAATCACAAACGCTCGTCTTGCCTTTCTCTCCCTGAACTCTGTGTATTCTGACTCAAGACAGTTAGGGTATGTCGAAAAACTCAGACCGTATTTTCTCCCTCAACTTCAAAAATCATTTCAAAATCACCCTACATCGCTGCAGAAGTACTGACCCAGTCTTTGCAAAGTGAACATGCAAAGAAGATTAAACACCCTTAACAAAAAAGGTAAAACAGCGATATAGGACGATTTTGAAGTTGAGGGAGAACATGAGATGGGAGTTTTTCAACATAACCTAACTGTCATGAACCGGAACAAAAACAGTCCAGGCAGAGTAAGTCAAGATGAGCGTTCAGCATTAAAAAGTATATAAATTGTATTATTTTTATTAAAATAACAGATCGTTTCACTAGATAAGACCCTTCTTCCTCGGCTGGGATCATTTACAACCGCATTTGAAATCTTTGAAGCCGCATTTAAACTGCATTTTGGAAGTTCAAAATCGGGGCACCATATCAGTCCATTGAGAAAAATGCTGAAATGTTTTCCTCAAAAAACATAATTTCTTTACGACTGAAGAAAAAAAAAGACATGAACATCTTGGATGACAAGGGGGTGAGTAAATTATTTGTAAATTGTTGTTCTGGAAGTGGACTTCTCCTTTAATGATTTTTAAGGGAGTTTGTTAATGAGATATTGATTAAATACCACAGTTAAATAAACAAGAAGTTACTAGGTGACTTATATTGTCTGACTATAACACTATTGCCTGATTTTGCTCTATTTCGTTGTCAAAAATATTTTGAAACATTCACAAATGAGTCGCTGTGCATCTCCATTCAAACACACCGTTGTATTGTTTATCAATGAACATGCGTTTTTAACCGAATCTAGTGAGTCAGTGATTCAATTTCCCATTTATCCACAAGTTTCCTACGCCCCATGAGGCCTTGCATCAAAAGTGGGAGCATCGTCTAGGTTACGTACGTAACCCTCGTTCCCTGAAGGAGGGAACGGAGACGTTACATATGGGAACTCGCTTGAGAGTCCAATCATCTCCAAGCCTTATTCAAAAGGCCAATGAACATTGGCGAGTGGTATTTGCATGCCGAACCACTCCTCCGTACACACGGATATATAAGAGGGCGGCGTGCAACCACTCATTCAGGTTTTGCTGAGGAGCCGAGCCGCAGCCCGGCGTCAGCGCGACGTCAGGTCGTGGCAGGGGATGTAACGTCTCCGTTCCCTCCTTCAGGGAACGAGGGTTACGTACGTAACCTAGACGTTCCCCTTCAGTCGTTTCACTACGATGTTACATATGGGAACAGACCCATGGAACAGGCCACGAACCAGACGCCGCGTTACGCAACACACCGCGTGCTGACAGGCGGACGTGTCAGCAGACGGATATGAACGTAACCTTCCCAATGCCCTGAGGGCCAATAAGGGGGCCCCACAGGGATGCCAGTTGTTACTGAAGCAGGGGTTGGGGGGGTGGAGCACATGAGATCTCTACATGTGGAATGAAAGTAATTCAATATATCCATAGAATTTAGGGATATATGAGGGAAACATCGGCCTTCTGGCTGACCGTGGAGAAATACTGAGACATGTTGCCACAACCTGCTGGGCAAAGGAGACCCAGCCGGAGCACAGTCAGGCACTACTCCGCAGCTAGGCCTGACTGCGGGGCATGGAGGACCCAGGGATCGCCGGAGGGAACAACTGAGGGAAATAGCGCACGGATCCATTAGGAATGGCGCAGCAAGCCGACACCAGCCGGTCTCCCGCTCACCTGATGTCTATGTTAAGACATGGGAGGACACGGCCTCTACGCGAAGGTTGTAGAACCTAGCGAAGGTATTAGGTGTCGCCCAACCCGCCGCTCACAGATATCTGCTAGTGAGGCGCCATGAGCCAACGCATAGGATGAGGCAACAGTCCGTGTGGAGTGGGCACGAACACCTAAGGGGCATGGCTCTCCCTGGTTTTGACAGGGAGATGGCATCTACCACCCAATGGGCCAACCTCTGTTTGGAGACAGCATTCCCTTTCTGCTGACCTCCGAAGCAGACAAAGAGCTGCTCTGTGCGTCTGAAGTCCTGAGTGCGGTCCACATATATACGAAGGGCGCGGACTGGACACAGCAGCGCAGAGGCCGGGTCTGCCTCCTCCAGGGGCAGAGCTTGCAGGTTCACCACCTGATCGCGGAAAGGCGTGGTGGGAACCTTGGGCACATAACCGGGCCGGGGTCTCAGGATGACGTGGGAATCGCCGGGCCCGAATTCCAGGCACGCTTCGTCGACAGAGAAGGCTTGTAGGTCCCCTACCCTCTTGATGGAGGCCAGCGCGGTCAGGAGCGCTGTCTTAAGAGACAGATGTTTTAGCTCTACTGACGCGAGTGGCTCGAATGGGGCCTCCCGCAGACCCTGGAGGGTGACGGAGAGATCCCAAGAGGGTACAAGGTGCGGTCTGGGGGGATTAACCCTTCTTGCACCTCTAAGGAACCTCACGATGAGTTGGTGCTTACCAAGGGATGCTCCATCCACTGCATCGTGATACGCTGCGATGGCAGCAACGTACACTTTGAGAGTCGAAGGGGACAGCCTGCGCTCCAACTTCTCCTGCAGGAAGGAAAGCACTACTGCAATCGGACATCTCTGTGGGTCCTCTCCGCGAGAGGAGCACCAGTCAACGAACAGACCCCATCTTAGTGCATAGGCCTGCCTTGTAGAGGGAGCTCTAGACTGAGTGATAGTATCTATCACGGCCTGTGAAAGGCCGGAGAGGTCTGACTCCTTGCACAGACACTGTGCAAGACCAGGGAGGACGAGGAGCAGGTTCTGCTGGTTGCGCCATACTGGCCCACCCGGACCTGGTTTCCAGAACTCATTTCCCTTGCGGCAGCCCCTCCCTGGAAGATCCCCTTGAGGAGAGACCTTCTTTCTCAGGGGATAGGCACAATTTGGCACCCGCGTCCCGACCTATGGAACCTGCACGTCTGGCTCCTGAACGGGACGCGGGTGCCAAATTGTGCCTATCCCCTGAGAAAGAAGGTCTCTCCTGTGCAAGGAGGCTCACTGGGGGAAAGGCGTACTTGGGCCCCGGAGGCCAGCTGTGTGCCAGCGCGTCCCTGCCGAGGGGAGCCTCATTGAGGGAATAAAACAGCTGGCAGTGGGAGGATTCGGGGGAGGCAAACAGATCTATCTGGGCCTCCCCGAAATGGCTCCAGATCAGCTGGACTCTCTCGGGGTGGAGTCGCCATTCTCCAGGATGGGTGGACTGCCGTGAGAGCTGGTCGGCTGCACGGTTGAGTTCTCCTGGAATGTGAACGGCGTGTAGCGATTTCAGCCACGTCTGACTCCATAGGAGCAGATGGCGGGCGAGTTGCGACATGCGACGGGAGCGTAGACCACCTTGGTGGTTGAAGTAGGCTACGGTCGCAGTGCTGTCGGTGCGAACAAGCACATGCTTGTGGCGCAACATCGGTCGGAAGCGACGAAGCGCAAGAAGCACAGCCAACAACTCTAGGCATTTGATATGCCATTGCAGTCGGGGTCCTGTCCAGGAGCCCGAGGCTGCTTGCCCGTTGCATACAGCACCCCAACCCGTGGAAGAGGCATCTGTGTATACCACAAGATGCCTGGACCACGGGCTGAACAGGCGGCGACACTGCGGGGAAACGCCAATCCGGAGTGCGCCACGGTGCTATGCCCATCTCGGGACTCGATCGTGTAACCAGCGCTGAAGCGGTCTCATATGAAGCAAGCCGAGCGGCGTACTGCGGCTGCGGCTGCCATATGCCCCAGGAGCCTCTGAAATGTTTTGAGAGGGACCGCTGTCTTGTGTCTGAATGATTCCAGACACTTCAGCACTGACTGCGCGCGCTCGTTGGTGAGGCGGGCTGTCATATCGACCGAGTCCAGCTCCACACCGAGAAAAAAGATCCTCTACACTGGGGAGAGTTTGCTCTTCTCTCGGTTGACCTGAAGGCCCAGATGGCTGAGGTGCCGGAGCACCACGTCCCTCTGTTCGCATAACAGATCTCGCGAGTGAGCTATGAGAAGCCAGTCGTCGAGATAGTTGAGAATGCGAATGCCCATCAGCCAGCTTTTAGGGGGGACAGGGCAGCCTCCGTGACTTTCGTAAAGACACGGGGAAAGAGGAACAGGCCAAATGGAAGCACTTTGTACTGACACGCTCGACCCTCGGAAGGGTCTGAGGCGAGGTAAAATCGAGATGTGAAAGTACGCGTCCTTCAGGTCGATGGCTGCAACCCAATCCTGGAGACGAATGCATGTAAGCATGCGCTTCGTCGTGAGCATCTTGAACGGCAGCCTGAGAAGGGACCGATTCAGGGCTCAAAGATCCAGGATAGGTCTTAACCCACCGCTCTTTTTTGGGCACGATGAAGTAAGGGCTGTAAAACCCTGACTTCATCTCGGCTGGAGGGACAGGCTGGATTGCGTCCTTCGCCAGTAGGACAGCAATCTCCGCACGAAGCACAGCGGCATGTGTGTCCGAGTGGACAAAAGTGGAAAGGACGCCTCTGTACCTGGGCGGACGCCTGGCGAACTGAATCGCATAGCCGAGACGTACCGTCCGAATCAACCACCGCGAGGGGCTGGGGAGCTGAAGCCAGACTCCCAGCCTGGTCGCCAGGTGGAATGAAAGGAACGTTGACCGACGTGACCATGGGGGGGCAGCCTAGGGGGGGAAAGGGGAAGGGACTGATCCCAGAAGGAAAAAACGTCCTGGAGAAAAGTCTGACTGCACTGGGCAGCGCTTACCTTCTTCCCTGGTTCCCGCGCTGGCGATGTCGAGCTCCGAGTCCGAATTCGAGGAGGCAAGGCGCTGCTCGGAAAGGAAACTCGGGGCCGGACCCCAGAGGTGAGAAAATCCTTCTGTGAAATAGCAGACAGTAGCTCCCGGCCCTCCACGGGAGTGAGGACGTCACCTCTGGGTTGCCCGCGTCAGGGACGCTTCGCAGCTCTGCTGCGGGTTTTCCTGGCCGGTCCCTGAAACGCGGGCAGTGCCGCTCTCCCGCGGCCAGCTTGACGTCGAGCTGCCAATCTAGCACCGTGTGCCTCGGCACGGGACGGAGCTGGGTTGTTTAGGAGCCGCAGGGGGGCGCCCTCGGCGACGGGCAGGCGGAGGTTGAAGCCCAGGGGACGTTATGTCGCGGCAGGATGCGCCTCCATCTGCTTCTGAACCGCTGAGAAGTCCTCGACGGTGTCGCCGAATAGGCCACCTTGGGAGATGGGAGCGTCGAGAAAGAGAGCTTTGTCGACGTCTGCCATCTTGCCAAGGTCAACCATAAGTGTCGCTTCTGGACCACTACTGTGGACATCACCTGGCCAAGGGAACGTGCCGTAACCTTCGTCGCTCTGAGGGCGAAGTTGGCGGCGGCACGGAGTTCCTACATAATCCCTTGGTCAGGACCACCCTCGTGCAGCTGTTTCAACGCCCGGGCTTGGTAGACCCGCAGGGTTGCCACAGCATGCAGGGCGGTAGCAGCCTGCCCAGCGGCGTGGTAAGCCCTGCCCGCCAGAGCGGACGAAGCTCACACGCCCTGGAGGGGAGATGCGGCCGATCCCGCCAGGTGATTGCGCGCTCAACCTGTGGGACCGCCACATAACCCCCGGCTGCCCCACCATCGAGAGTGGCGAGGGGAGAGGAACTGGGCCGTGAACGAGACGAGTACGGGACTCGCCAAGTCCTCACCAGCTCCTCGTGCACCTCCGGGAAGAAAGGCACTGGGGGGGGGCGCGGCAGTGCCGCGGAGGCCCTCCCCAGAAACCAATCGTCCAGCCTTGAAGGATCAGCCGGAGGTGTTTTTAGGTACCTCCAGACCGATCTCCTTGGCTGTTCAGAGGAACATAGCCGATAGTTCAGCGTCCAGCTCAGACGGGCGGCGACCGCAGAGGGGCGCCGAGCCGCCGAGCTGTCCACCTCACCTTCCGACTCTCCCTCTGACGCAGCAGCAGACATCTCTACCTCCTGAGGAGCGCCAAAGGAGACACTCAGCCCGGCGTGCGGGGAAGCGAACTGCTTTGGCAACTCAACGGGACCACGCGGTGGTGCAGAAGTCCGCGGGGCTTTGCTGGCCGGCGGAGCATTCTGCATAATCACCTGGATGTCCCCCCCGCGCGTCGCCGCGGCAGCCGAAAAAAAACCTTGACGGCTCCTTTAAGACTTGCCGCGGGAAGACGACGAGGGGAGCCAACTCGCGAACGAGCGGCGGGACTTTAACGTGGCCATGGTCATGCGTTCGCAATGAACGCATGAACCATCCATGAACGCTGTCTCAGCGTGCTCTCGACCCAGGCACGTGAGGCAGTGATCATGTCCGTCCAGCGAGGCGAGGAAACTACCACATCCGGAAGCGCACGGCCGGAGAGACACACCGGGAAGATGCCCTCGACAGCCGTGAGAAATTCACTCTTTTTAATCCCGGTCCGCCCAGGGAGGAACCGCGGCACAACTGTGCGCTCAAACGGACGGCTCGCTGGAATGCGGGAGGCTCTCATGTGCCGTGAAAACGGCAGCCCGCAGGATTACGCTGGCGGCTGTCAAACGCTCTTTTAGAAATGCTCTTTAGGTTGTCTGACAGCACGCCAGCGGAGAGAGTGATGAACTCGCAGGAACTCTTTTTTACTATCAGGCTCGGTTGACAGGCTCCGAAGCAAAAAATCTGAATGAGTGGTTGCACGCCGCCCTCTTATATATCCGTGTGTACGGAGGAGTGGTTCGGCATGCAAATACCACTCGCCAATGTTCATTGGCCTTTTGAATAAGGCTTGGAGATGACTGGACTCTCAAGCGAGTTCCCATATGTAACGTCGTAGTGAAACGACTGAAGGGGAACTTCTGGTTCAAAGTAAACAAGCACGACTTGACACTTTTTCATTCAACAGTTGACAGGAGTGACAGGCAAATGAAGCCTCGTGAAACACTGAGACATTCCTCTGACTGTTTCGGGAAAAGATTCAAAGCTTAGAGAGTGTCGGAAACAGCGCGATCTGGTGGTTAGTAAACAATAAAGCAGCCAAAAGCATGTGAAGCTCCGTACGTCGGAAGAAGCATTCAGCACAATTTCCATAGATCTATTCATGTTATATGCACAAATAAAACCCTAACCGTGTGTGTGTTTGTTGAATTTGTGACTCTGATAAATTAATTTACCCATTAAAAAGTGCCATTAAATGCCAGTACGAATATCAGTATGATGTAAGAATATTGTACACATATATTAATTGCGTATGGCAAATATTTAATTTTCCTGAAATAATTTGTATTCTTCATATTACTTGTATGACTGGGTATTTAAAAATGTAATTATTAAGTCCCAATGAAAATGTACTCGCAAAGTAAGATCTGGGGGTTGAACATTAGGACACGCAAAGTGAATCGCGCACATGACTGGACAGAAACTGAGGCTTCTATGAAAGGGATTTCTACGTTAACAAGCCACGAATCGGGGCTTCATCTGGCATGCGCTTTAATACAAGCCCTGATGTCTCGGATGAAACAGTCATGAACAGTCATTCAAGATTTAGTGATCCAAACTTGCTAACAATGTAGGAACACAAATTCGAAAAGCATATGTTGACTCTAAGAACCGTAATGACATCTCTCATAAAGGTGTGCATGTTTACAAAGTAAACAATGGTCTAAAAAACATTTAGAATATTCGCTAATTAGCACACAAAATACCATTGGTATACTTGCTTTGTTTCTGAATGAATCACCTCCTCAAACGAATCAAATGAATGAATCATTCAGTAATTCAATCAGTGACTTGCTGCCACCTACTGGCACATTTAGTTTCATCTTTAAAATAACTTTTCAGTAATTCAAACCATTTAATATTTCTATATTCAATTTTTATATTTAAAACATTAATCACAACATAAATTTACGGATTTGACTGTACTCATGCCACCTCTGAGCCTCATTAAACATGAAAATACACCTACAAGCCACTTTTGTGTTCTATGCCGCCTCTGTAGTAGTAGTTAATACTGATTTCTTTGATAACTTATTCTACTTGTTCTTATTCTATTGTTTTAAATAGATAAATATATATATATATATTTTTAAATTTGAAATAAAAGATGACACACTTTTAATAAAGTTAGAAAAATGCCATTACAAAGGTAAACACAAAATTCCCCTGTAAATCTCTTTAAGTAGTCAAATATCCCCTTGTAATGGGAAGACTCATTTTTGATCAGATTTTTTGATTATTAATTAGAAGGTGCTCCTGACATTTTGACTGTGCTCCTAATTTTTTTAAGTTCGTAACACAAGTGCTCCTAGAAAGAAAAGTATGAAAGAAAACTTTTAACTTCAGTCCTCTTCGTGCATTCACGAGAGTACATCAATGCATCTCAACGTCTATCTCTCTTAGTTCATCATCTGTATATTCTGGTTAAAATAAGTAAGGCTGGGCAAAAAATGGCTAGCCATGCGTTGTGATACTCTTGTGAGTCGAAGACTGACACGGAAGAGAACAAATTGTTAAATAAAATTGTTATTTTTGTTTCCTTTGCGCAAAAAAAGTATTCTTGTAGCTTTATAAAATTACAGTTGAATCACTGATGTCACATGGGCTATTTTAATGATGTCCTTACTACCTTTTTGGGTCATTAACGTGGTTGTTGTGTTGCTGTCTATGCAGGGTCAGAAAGCTCTTGGATTTAATCAAAAATAGCTTAATTTGTGCTCAGAAGATTAATGGAGGTCTTACAGGTTTAGAACGACATGAGTGTGAGTAAGTAATGACAGAATTTTTATTTTTGGATGAACTAACCCTTTAAGCATAGGATAGCAGTATAATCATACTACTAAACTATGCAATGTTTTTTTTATAAGAGGCACTAATGGTAATAAAGGTTTATATGGTCACATTTCAGTAGAAGAGCGGCTACATTCAAGTCAGACTTGCATTATTATAATACTAAGATAAAATAGCATTATTATATAACATAATAAAAAAAACTGGAAGTGTTGACATTTCTCACTCCTGCCTCAAACCTCTCAGACACGCAGCTTGAGAAGAGTCTAACAAGCAAAAGTGCAAAAACAACATGTTCTAAGTATAAAGTTATGAATGATAGAGGACAAGTCCTTATAAAGTCTAAACTTGAGATTCTGCCTCTAAACAAGCAAAGCTTTTCATGTTCTCAAAATTATTAGAGCACAGTTCAGTGTTGTGTGAAGCCATTAGCCAGTAGTTCCAGCATGATGGTTTTCAAAACTCCCCAAACTTCTTTAAAATTAGTCTAATTACGATGAGAATACAAAAATGCCATTCAAAAAAAAAAAAAAAAAAAAAAAAACTTACTGCAATATTGAGGGGGCCTCACTTACTACTCAGTTCTGCTGTGTAAGAAAGTAAGGGGGAAAGATGGAAAGATCCCAATTTTCCATAACCATATAGTTGGGACACAGCCCTGGCAGTCTAGAGAACAAGGCATGGCATCACTTTTAAACACTGAGCCATTTTCCACAGTTCCTCACTCTTTGACAAATTTTATTCCTCTTTTTTTATTTTAAGTATTACCAGACCTTATAAAAGTACAACATTTGAAGGGAAATTGTAAAAAAAGAAGCAATGATTACTTTAAGTCAACTCAAATTTGGCTAGTCTTCTCTGATCTGCGCTATGAGGAGCACAGATACTGTTCAGCACACAGCAGATGCAGTCACAGAAGACTTCAATATGTGAAAATCCAAATTTTGGAAAATCCAAAAGATGTAATAGTGAAAAATTATTATGGGTTCAAGCGCATAGCGCTGAAACCCTATTGAAATCGTTAGAATGGCAGCAATCTCCACGTAAAACTGATCATGTAGACCAAACCATAAGTCGTAGTGACTTGAAAGTGGCAGTACTCCCACCGCCTACAACATGACCGAGGCTCACCCCAATCAGCCTGACGGGGGCGCTACAGCGATCAAAAGTATGAAAATCGCTCATAACTCCTAAACCATCAGTCGCAGGCTCAAGTGTCCTGTGTCATTGGAATACTTGAATACTTGGCTCATGCTGGAAAATGCATGCATTCGATTGTGAGCCTGGCAAAATTTTCGGGTATTTTTCATTTTTTAACCCTTGCATGCATACCTCAGGTCTTTAGCGACCCGGGACGTCATTTACTACCCTCTGCCTCCTTCATTTTTTAAAGTTTGACATCAGTTTTCTTAGTATTCCTCATTCTATTCATTATAAACAATAAAACAAGAAAAAAAAAACAATAAAATATAAAAGAATGTCTGTTTTCTGATTGATTTTTTGTAAAAAGTGTATAGGGTCGCTAGAGACCCGAGGTGTGTACTAGTGTAAGTATATTTTTCAATATAAACTCAACTGGACCCTTCTAAATTTCAAAAAGGAATGAAATAGGCTTTATTTTGTTCTTCTGTAATTGTTCTTAAAAAATCAAGAGAGTTTTTTGCTATTGCAGCAGTTCCATCCGTGCTGGATATATAGGTCTGGGTCGCTAAAGACCCGAATATGTAATAATGATTTGTGAAACAGTCATGCGTTTAAGTGTTAAAAACCTACTTTTGCAAACTAGTACTAGGTTTTTTGCCTGATTGGAACTAAACCAGCGCAGAAAGATTCTCTTGGGAGTGAATATCAATAATTATCAAAAAAAGTTTAACTTTTGTCTCACCGTCGCAAAGGGACAACAAAACATTTGAAAGAGGCAGGGCCACTTTTAGTAAAATGGCTGTTTTACAGCTAACAGCTAGTTACAGCTAAACTCCTGTACAGAATGAGATATCTTCACCAAACTCAGAGCACATATGTAAGAGCTCAATCAGAGGTCTTCGGGCAAATTTTTGGGCAAATTCCCACCAATGTGAGCTGAAATGAGGAACACACCGAACAAACTAACCCAACAGACGCTGACCGAAGGCCTGACTTTGACTTATGGCCAATTGTTTGACTCACTGCCCAAAGGTCTGTGAGAAATTTAAAAGAAATCAGGGGGCAATATTGCATTTTTCAAAGCCACAAACGGCTGTATGTTGCGTGTCTTTTCGCACATACACGTCTCTCATTCCAGACAACTTTGCCTCTAGAACCACTGTTGTCAATCAAATTGTTTGTTAAATGATTAAGAAAATATAATAAGAACTTCTTTCACAAACTAGTACTAGGTTTTTTGCTCAATCTGCAAAAAAAAAAAAAAAAAAAAACACTGCAGTACAATTCTTTGGACTCTCTAGGTCTATAATTATCAAAAAAAAACAAAAAAACATTGACATTTGAAAAGCCAAAGGGAAAACTCAAAACTTCACAAAACCTGGTGATCACATGCGACTGGTGATTTAAACAAGCATGCAAACTTTGTTCGAAAAACAGCTGGCACTATAACAGTCATAAATTTTAAAAAACATAAAGTTTCTATGGAAAATGACCATAGAAATATATTTGCTTGTTAGGCGAGCTCTTAAGAGAAGCAGTGACACATGATCTCTGAATTTTCAGTGAATCTCTTTATCTGGTTCACAAAGCAATCTGAAAGCTTTGTCCATGATTCAAACTGGTTCTTCTGTTCAACAGATTCATTGATCCATTTGCAGTGGTTCTTGAGTTCAGTGGATAACCACTTTAATGTCTGTCTGTTTCTAAAACAAAACTATGGTTTGATTTGTAAGGACTTAGATATAGTTCACAAGCTGTATTAAACATTTTTGTGGTGCTTTAGAAGCATAATTCTTTCTGAAGCTTGAAAGTGTCAGGCTCCATGGGGACTATCAGGGAGGACCAGAACATTTCTTCAAAATGTCTTCTTTTACATTCCATAGATGGGAAAAAAAAAATCCTAGGGGTTTAGGATGACACGAGGATAAGTAAATGATGACAGATTTTTCATTTTTGGCTGAACAACCCCTTTAAATATTCATAATGTTATGTTGGCAGCAGTATGAATTAAACATACATAATCTTAGCTGTTTGAACGAGCCTTAACAAAGTTATCCTTCGATTTGGAGACGAGGCCCTTACCTTCAGCTGACGCCAGACGACCCCCATGACCCAAGCAGATGGTGAGAAGCACCAGAGAGGAGCAGATGACCCTCATGACTCCCTCCTTCAGCTCCTAACCATGATAAAAAAGAATAAGTGAACAGGTGAGAAGGAAACTACTTAAGCAGACAGAGACGAATGTAAATCAGGAAACAGGTGTGATAAGAAACATAGTTATAAGCTCATCCGCATTGGTACGCCTTATGACACATTGCCATTTTTTACATTTAATACCATACGTCTGCAATAAAAGAGCTTCTAAATAATTGCCGGAAAAGCATGTGGGAGCAGTCATAATCAATACAGCGGTTAAAGGCCAGATTAATAATGGTGCCTATTAGGTTGGATGGGTGCTTTTTTTAGAGTATAAATTGTGCTAATGATCCAAAGAATTTCCAATAAAGCTTTGTAACCCATGACGTTTGACGATTATCATTACTGTGTCCATCTGTCCCTCTCGGTAACAGAGTTATTTCTCACATACACAGCAACACAATGGTTCACCACAATGAATGTTGAATACACGCTGTACACTGCCTGCTATTTATATATATATGTGTGGAATAGAAGCCATTATCCACTATAAATGTTTCAAACTGCGCAAGAACTCATCTGTTTCATGTTTAATTCTTTCAAGTGGCATCCAGTTATCATCTTGAAAATAAAAATGGTTAATTTGCGTTTTTAATGCCATTTTGTGTAAAAATCAAATAATTAAGTCAAGAGAGACACATTAAAACATGCAGCTGATATTAAAAGTAGAACATACTGCATTGTGGGATACAGCATACTGTACATCAAGTCATCCAAGCATCTTATGCACAAGAAAATCTGCATTTTATGCAGAGTACACTACATAAGCACTACATAAGACATTTTGAAAGTTTTTGAAATTAGTTTTGTATGCTCACCAAGAATGAATTTATTTGATTATGAATACATTATTTAAAACAACTCTCTTCTATTTTAATATATTTTAAACAACTTATTCCTGTGATGCAAAACTGAATTTTCAGCATCATTACTAACCACCTAATTACTAACCGCTGATATGCTAAAGCTCAATGTTGAAAACAGTTCTGCTCCTAAATATTTTAGTGTATTTTTCAGGATTCTTTGATGAATAAAACATTCAAATGAACAGCATCAGGACTTTACTGTCATTTTTGATCAGTTTAATGCAGCCTTAGTGATCAAAAATATTATTTTTGTAAAAAAGAAAGAAAAAAAAGAAAAAAAACTTACTAACCCTAAATGTTTAAATTGTAGTGTACAGACTAGTACAGGCACTGTAAGAGTAGTAAGGCAGTAATATCATACAAAATAATAAAACAGATGATATAGGATACAGGATGTTAGTTCTGGGCGATATATCGGTTCAAACAGTAAACTGGTTTGAATTACGCACACGAATGAATTACACGCACGTATGAATTTTGAAAAAAACGAGACATTGGTAAAAGTGGCGGCATATACAGTGGCTGAATTGAGAGGAGATCCCTGTTAACTGCATACACTTCTAACTAATGGTTAGAGAACTTTTAGAACTTTTAATAACACACAACACATTCCTTAACTGGGCAAATAAACTGTAAGTGTCCTTTAACACAACCTGATGCAAGAGCAATCTTAATGTTTACCATGTGCAAAATACTGGAAGAAAATCCTAAATACTGAATTGGGGTTTATATGAATGTACCTCTGAGGGGAATCGACTGTCTTCAGAGAAGTTTAGATGGTATTTTCTTTTTCATCTTACCTCAGTATAATGCATATTATAAGCACCACGCTGCTTTGTTTATATCACTAACAGAGGAAATGCTGTATCACTGCTGTTCCATAAGCGCCACCTGCTGTCAGAGAATGAATTTGCGTTCTCATTCAGCCCGTCTGGTGTTTTTGTTTGGTGCAGATATATTTTATGTAGCACACATCAAAAACTGCTCATGCTACACATAGCATGTTTGTTTGGATCGTGATTAAAATGCAGTGGTTCTGCAACTGTTTCATGCATTCTGATTCATATAAACCCCCAGTCAGAGAAAAGTGGTCATGAACTGTGAAACCGCCAGATACAGCACTAAAGGATGTTAAAAACACAACCAAAACAAAAAAGAAATTTGTATTTCCTTGCCATAAAATGAAAGAATCTGTTCTTATGTGTACTTAGGCTACATATTAAGTATATTATGGCAGTGCGTTTGGAGGGATTCATCACATTTAACTGCTTGAAATGCAACCAAATGGACTATCCAGCATGTCTCAGATATGGTTGCATGTGTTCACAGATTCAAACCACCTCACTCCCCTGTTTACTGAAAACGCTGAAAGTGACCCTCACTGGCATGTCTGGACATGAACCTGTCAGAGTGATGCATTAGTCAGAAAATCCTAAGGGGGGAAGGTCTTCTCCTAGTTCTTTTATGGCTTTCTTGTAAATTTCAGCCCGTCGGTGATGTTTGCAAAGGCAACACCTAATCTGCATCCTCCGACTCCGGGGTCATACCACCTGTAGGCTCTGTACCAGTTAAGACACCAAAAGTAAAGATGTCATGTGAAATAACACCACCCCAGAGTATACGCTATCACCTGAAGATGAGAAATGCTCTACCTTCCCTCACCACACATCCACACGTCTGTTTGTATCATTCCGATTCAGTTATTTACAAAGCTCCAGCTCGCTTCTCACTGCAAAATCAACAGTGTTCTTGTAAACAAGACAACATCTATTTCAGATGAGTGAGGCGGAGATACTCCATTACCTGTATTCAATGCCTCTGGGCAATTTCTCATTACCATTCGCTTCCATGCACAGAAAAAAAGGAATGGAAATTAAAGCTTGTGCTTGTTTTGTTCCCTTTTCACTTTGTTTGCCGCGCAACGAGAACAGCTGGACCACGCAGATAAAGGAAAGAGTCTCTCTTGCGTTCTGTTTTGGCTCGGTGCCCGGCAATCTGAAGTGAACGTCTATAGTCGAAATGACAAAAGCACTAGTTAGGGAATCAAGTATGTGGGTTACAAACGCACCGGGGTGACAATTCACAGCGTTTCAATGAAAGATTGATAGTTACAATCAATCTATGCATGTGAAAACAATAATTCGAGACCATCTAAGAGAATGGCTAAAAGTGACAATGTGCATTTTTAATAAACAAGTGCTTTAATTAGCTATTGTTAAAATGTCTACAGTCATTTTGTTTTGCAGACTGCTGACAGGAAGGAGGCTGTCAAGAAGGCGCGTAGTGTGTTGTTTTCATGTCAGAGTCTGAGAGCTCAGGGAAAGAGGGAGCTTTAAACTCTCTCTCTCTCTTCGGAGCAGTGCAAACAAGGGATAAGCAGCATGTTTTATGCCTATTTTACGTATATAGTGCTGTCAGTTAATCACTGTGTTATAAACACCTCTTAAACACACTATTTTGGGAATGCAGGGTGCTAAAAATGTCATTGGTGTGAAGGCCTAATGATATGACATTATAAACAACCTAAAGTAAAATACAAAGTTAAGCTAAACGTGGTGCATTTTTCAAAATGCACAGAGCATTTGGTAGCAGGAACCTGCGAGCAAAAGAGACACATCAAACACAAGCAGAGAGCAATCCAGAGAGATTTATAATGGGGTCTGTGGCATTTGTAATCATGTCTGCGGCACTGTTTAACCTTCAATTACAGCTGTTTTGCAATCATTCTCTTCTAAAGGAGCATTTATCTTTTTTTCGGTACAGCGTGTCTTCTCGTTCAATGCAGAGACTGGAACTGGTTTGCTTGAAGCTTGGTTTATTAAACTAAACCTAATTATTGATGGGAATGTGTGGCAAATGAGAATAGTCTGTGTCTACAAGTTGCAAACGTTTCTTCACCTTGCCTCCCCTGCATTAGCAGCAAATGGTTTTATCATCAGATAGACCGTGCATTTTTTCCACTCCCACGGGCTGGTTTTTAAAAAAATCCCTTTGTATACCCTAGGCAGAGAGTGTGCTGAAAAGGTTTAGATAGAGATTACGAATGAACTATGGTCTGTATCAAATTTAAAAGCACCTTGCCAGGGGGGAGCATTAAAGAGCTGTCCTTTAGATTACACTTTTTAAAGTTGCATCATAACTGACAAGCAATATTTGCAATGTCTAAATAATAAAACATATCATATCAGAGACAAGTGTGAGATTGCACAGCTGCAAAGTGAAGATGTGTCCCCTCCTCCTCATACTGACAGCATCACAGGGATGTGATCATATTCCAAACGTCACTATGACACGCAGCTGCCCAGATGCGCGTCTGGAAAGAGCAGCACGAGCATTGTGTCTCAGCCGAAAAACAAAAATAAAAGCAGTTTTTTATTACAAAAACGAACATTTCTTTTCATATTGTTTGCTTTTGTTAATATAATCGTAAGAAAAACGCAGTAAATTATAAGCAGCGATCTGGAAACTCTACCGCTCTACCGCTGGGGGGCCAAGACTGGGGCTACAAATCAAAAAGTTTTTACCACAAACCAAAGTGGTAAAAAGTGCCAAAGAAAAATACATGCACTAATTGCATGTGCAATCCGACAGCACGTTGCACATGAAAACTGCACTGAAAGCGGTGTAAGAACATTTGAATGATGAAGGAAATAAATTAAATAGTCTATAACTGATATCTGATATAGAACGAAACATACCTATCATTTGCATCCCTACAAAGTATTAAACGCGTGCTTATATGCATACAGTATATTGGCTAATACATTTCTAGTAAATTACATGGAACAGGCTAAAAATGTCCCGTTTCTAGCCTAAATAATAACTGATGAAAACCTAATCTATATCTCCGGGGAGTTTGCAAGGATCCTCGTCGCCGATATGTCAGAACCAAAAACACATAAATTTACCTTCTGTGATCGTTAATCCAATGAATTATGGCCACATTAATCCACAGAAACTGTTCTTAGTGTAATCCAGTTTGCTGAAGGAGCTTCCAAGAGTCTTCTCTAGCGTGGATAAAGTTTTTGCCTAGGAGTTCTCCTTCTCCAACTCCTTTCTCCCCTCCCCTCAGAGTAGTTTTAATAAACTTTCCCTTCACTGTCGTTCCTCGATGGGAGAATCTCCAGGATAAGCTTGATGACATCATCAGCTGCTCCTGCTGAGTGTGGAAACGCGCCGCAGGCTTTTCTTTCCGCTGCCGCCTCCCACAAGTCCTGCTTTGTTTGATTCCTTCTTTTCAACTATGATTCCACGACTAAGGAACTTATCTGAGGTCATGTTAATGCAGACAGCGCTGCGGATTAGACGGGTCATATATGACTGAATACCAAAGGCAAGATATTACAAACTGCCACAGTTTTGATGGTAAACATATGGTTAAACGGCACTGGGTCGTCTGGTTCTTGTTCCGTTGTTTCAGCTTTGGCGGTAAACCATGTGGATTGAATTATCATGGTTTGCTGTAACTATACGCTTTTAATCGAAATAAGTAGTTTACCCTTACAAAAGTTCACTGTGATAATCATAGCTTCCTCCAAGAATATTCCGAATATCCAAATATGGTTTGCATATTTGTGTCTAAATATGCTTATAGTAAAGAATTCCAAGATGTCTGAAATATTGATGAAGCAGTGGGTGAACAATACCTGGAAAAACAGGCTGCATCCACTTTGAAGTGTCCAACCACTGGACAGTTTGCTTTCCCATTATTCCATGGGAACTGTGGAGCCTTCAGATAAAAAAAAATAAAAAAATAAAAAAACAAATAAGGCATGTTGTGCTTTGGCTGTTTGTCCATATACAGCAATATCTGTTTTCTTAAAAGGAGATTTTTGATGTGATGCCATAGAACAACCATTTTGGGTTCCTAAAATAACCTTTCAGTGAACAATTCTTTGTGTAAAGGATATTTTAATAGTGTAAATAATCTTTTTCCACTATAAAAAGTGTTTTGTGGAATGGGAAGGCTCCATGGATATTACAGTTTGGCTGTGGAACCATCAATGCCAGTAAAGAAGCTTTATTTTTAATAGTGAAGGGTAACATTTATGAGTCATTAATACATTGAATAAAACAAGAAAACATTAACAATTTTAAACATTTAAAATTATTTGGAAAAATTAATCTATTAAAGTCGCAAACAATAATCCTTCTCAACATTCATAACATTTCCCACTGAAAATAAATTGGGAGCAGCATGTGCTGTACTTGACCACTCACTTCAGCTGTTATCCGCCTGCCCATGGAAGCAGTTTCTTCACCTGATAGAAGCCAAAAATAGAAAAGGGATTGAAGTTATTCTAGTGTCACACAGTTCCAGTACATATAAAATGTGTCCTAGTCCTTATATAAACTTCTGCTCATTAGTTTAGCTACATCCTTCTCATAAATTTACATACCCCTTGGATAATGTGTAAGATGTTTAGCATTTAAAAAAAAAAAAACAAAACGACAAACTCTTAAAATATATATTTTAGTACTGCCTTGAAGAAGTTGCATATTAGGTACTTAGATAGATATATTAGATACATATATCCCCCAAGACTTGATAAATACATTTTCACAAATATATTCCTGCTTAATCCATGACTGCAGCCTTTTGTGACAGTTCCCTCAATTGCGGAGTGGCAAAGCTGGATTTTAACCAAGGTTGCCAGGTTTTCACAACAAAACCTGCCCAACTGGCATTTCGAAGGGGTCCCCTGGTTACGTTCCGAGGGGTAAAACACATATTTTTGGTGGGATTCCTTCAACCTGCGGACGTGAAAAACAACCACCAGCAACAGTGTTAAAGTAGCCCAATTCCACTGGAAAACCGCTGACTTGGCAACACTGATGAAAACATTTGAACAAAATTGATGTAATTTAAAGGGGTCATCGGATGCCCATTTTCCACAAGTTGATATGATTCTTTAGGGTCTTAATGAAAAGTCTATAATATACTTTGGTTAAAAATTCTTAATGGTTGTGTAAAACAACACCCTTTTTACCTTGCCAAAATCAGCTCTGCAAAAATCATCTCATTCTGGTCAAGGCTGCTTTAAATGCAGTTGAGCTCTGCTCACCCCTCTCTTCTCTCTGTGGAGAGACGAACCTGTTTACTTTAGCCGCTAAACTTGCTAACTAGCACATTATTAGGAAAGGTGATCGCAAAGATTCATAAAAAACCCTTATACTCACTTCTGCTGTAAGTGAAGCTGGATCATGAATGATTCGTATGAACATAGACGGATATATGTAGATCGGGAGGCGCATTCCCTTCATAAACAAACGTAATCTACTGCATCTTCAGCGGCTCAGATTTTGGGAGTAAATGACGACCACTATGTCATTATTACATCCAGCAACACAACACCTCAATCGGAGATATTCTTGTCTAACTTACATTCTTGCTCCGGCATTGAAACAAAGAGGGCGGACTGTGACAGCTGATCTGAGGTAAGAGCTCATGTCAATCAACTATCGTGGGAGCGGCCTCTGTCGGTGTGACGGCACAACAACAGGCATCTGAGAATGGCTCGATTTAAAAAAGGGAACATTATTTTTACAAATTAATTAAAAACCACTGCATGGATTTTTATCATTATAGGGTAGATTTGTACATACACTGCCAACACACATTAATGTTCAAACAACATGTAAAAGTGAATTTAGGGTGTGATGACCCCTTTAAGTATTTATTTGTCAATATACACTTATGCAGATTTATGAACAGATTTATGAACAGATTTATAAAAAGTTTCATTTTTATAGTGTAGTACCGATGGACCATGGCTATCACAAATTGTCTTCGATTCTTGATTTTATTTTAACAATATTTTCTAGACCTTGATGGCAGCTTTTGGGAAATAAGAAGCGCTGGTTTGAATTATTTACACAGGTTATGTTGCATCACAATACAATACTAATGCGCTGAGCCCTGGATGCCATTTATGTCTAGTTAAACTCCTTGTACAACAAAGGAACTCTAGATTAGTCATGGCTTGATAATGTCAGCTTTAACAACCCAATAAATTTCATTGAACAAGTAGAATATTGAGCAACAGAGGGCTGCTAAAGTACTTTCTCATGAGGTTTTTATCATCTTCTCCAACTTTTCTGCATGAAGGGCATAACCTTTGACTAAGCCCACTCATCTGTATCCTAACAATGACTTTGTTCTCCCAGAGTTCAAGGCATTTTGAAAAACAGGATGTTAGTGGCTGCATGGCTGCTGCAGTGACGGGAACATCTGGAAAAAAGGTGCTTGACTATCCTCCTGTGCCTCATGTCTTTCAGACCATAGCAAACATAAGCTATGCAGTCCAAGATCTAGAAATCAGGATTTAACAGAGCATTCGACTGGAGTTGTCCATAACGTATCGTAGTTCAGTCCCAGTGAGTGAGAAGTGCCAGATATTAAATACTAATGCTGCAGCATTGTGTTCCTGAGTTATTCTCACCATATGAAGTCCAACATTTCCCTCTGTGATTTTGCTGTGCTGTTTGGAACGATGATGGACAATCTTGATGTCATCTTGTAAAATATAGATGAGATGATGTAAACAATGTTGTAAAAAACACACCCAGGGGGATGCAAACAAGCAGCAGTGGTGCTGGAGCGCAGCCAATACGTGTTTCATCTGCAGTTAGACCATTAAATAATATGACAGAGAGGACTAGCATTCATATTCAGTCTGGGTTCTACATATCAAAGTTTTTATGATTCCCTGTCTGGCTTTGGCATCGGCTTCCAGCCATGTTCTGTAAAGCAATAGAGAAGGATGCAGGAATAGCTTCCCCCACAGAGGACCCTATGCACGAGGAAGCTTCAAAAACATCCAGACTTGTCTCAAAATATTTGTAGAGGATATTTGTGGGTAGAATGGTGAAGTTATGAGCAAACTAAAATCTGATAACTGTCTTAAAGGGATAGTTCAGCCAAAAATGAAAATTACTCCATGATTTACTCCTCCTCAAGTTATCCTAAGTGTATATGACTTTATTCTTTCAGATGAATACAATCAGAGTTATATTAAAAATGTCCTGGCTCTTCCAAGCTTTATAATGGCAGTTAATGGGTGTTGAGATTTTTTTTAAGGCCAAAACATCCATCTTAATAGTGCTCCACACTGCACTTCCATGTTCGTCATTTCTCACCGGAGTTTATGCTACGCCTACATCCTCGTAAATGCAAATATGATAGTTATAGCGTAAGCTAGAGATTATGGTTTATAAAGTTTTAAATATGGATATTTTTCTTACACAAATGCATCACTTCACTTCAGAAGGCCTCTATTAACCCCCCGGAGCTGTGTGGAGCACTTTTCCTGATGGATGGATGCACTTTATTGGACTTCAAAATCTCAGCACCCATTCACTGCCATTATAAAGCTTGGAAAAGCCAGGATATATATATATATATATATATATATATATATATAATTCCAATTGTATTTGTCTGAAAAAAGAAAGTCATACAGTATACACCTAGGATGGCTTGAGGGTGAGTAAATCATGGTGTAATTTTAATTTTGTGGTGAACTATCCTTTTAAAACACTGGTTGCATGCAAAACTTTGAATCCTTTCGAATGGTTTGAGTGCATTATTTTTAATATTTAATGTCTTCTTATCAACTGAGCTGAGACTACCCATTCTGCACAAAAGTGAAATGTCTGTAAATCTAGTCAGAAATCTGGCCATATTTTGTTGACATTTAAATGGATCCCTGAAATTTTATTGGAATGAGGAACATAATTGGGTAAAGAAAAAAAGTCAGGCATACATTTTTTCACAAGTGGTTTGATGCCGGTATTCCAGCTTGGTATGCGTGACATTATTTCTAACATTTCTCAAATTTCTAAAAACTTTTGTGACAGAATACAGTCATTTGATTTAAGTGTGGCTAATCAACTTTCAGACACAAGGAATGTCCATTTCTGCTTGCCCATTAAGCCTAGGGCACACTGTGATACTGTGAAATTCTAAATTTGAATTGAGGTAGCAAACTTAAAGGGATAGTTCACACAAAATTAAATATTCTGTCATTAATTACTCACCCTCAAGTCATTCCAAACCTTCGCTCATCTGCAGAACACAAATTAAGATTTTTAAAATCTTACAATCTGACAGCTTTCTGACCTTGCATAGACAGCAACCAAGTACCACATTTAAGGCCTAGAAAGGTAGTAAGGACATCCATTTTAATGATTTTTACCTACCTTTTACCTGCTTTGAATGTAGTAGATGCATTGCTGTCTATGCAGGGTAAGCTCTCGGGTTTCATCAAAAATATCTTAATTTGTGTTCTGAAAATGAACAAAAGTCTTACAGGTTTGGAATGACATGATGGCGAGTAATTAATGACAGAGTTTTTATTTTTCTATGAACTGTGCCTTTAAGGAAGCAGAATGAAAATGAACTAAAGTCATTTAACTACAACCATGTTTATCTAGAAAGGGAAGGTTCATTAAGAAAAAATGTGAATGAACGCTTATCCTCAAAACAGCCAGACATACATAAATGCTGTTTGAAATGTCACCTATAGAGAGCTGCATCTAATTTAATTTGCATTTAACATATTTGTTGATCAGGAAGAACACTCCCCGAAACACAATTCCATGTTGAGTTATAATTTAGCAAACTGCTATTCCTGTGTGGTCGATTCAAATTCACACTCTATAATAGCACATCTCAAAAGAGAGCACACTAGAAGAGCACTGTGATGGAGACTTCTTGCTAAACTAACAACTTGGAACACCAAAGGTGACAAGCTTGAGTCTTGCAGTGTGCACTTGGTCATACACTTCTGCTAAAAGCTTAGACTCACAATTTCTTGTGTAATGGAGAAGTATTAAAATTGTTTTTGTTGTTGTAGTCTCCTGCTGCCCCATCCGTCTCTTCTCAGTCCCTCAGATTCCTTTTCACCATCTAAAGTTTTTGTTCTTCACTCTTGAGTCAAGTCAATTTAAAGGAATATGGACTGGCGTTTTTTTTTTATTGTCCATTGAATTCTTTTCCATACAGTTTTGCACTCTTAAGAGCGAAAGGGATTGGCTATAGATTGGCAAGGGCATCAAGAAATATGTATTTTTTTCTCACCAAATGCCCTTGGTGGATTCTCAAATAGCATTACACAGAGAAGTCAGTTCTCAAGGACTGGGCACACCTATCCAACCACACAATTGGATTTGATTTCAAGGTTCAGCAGAGAGTGACAGATATGAATCATCTAATCTATGAGCTTGAACACAGACCCTTAGACACATATGAGAGCCTCATGGAGAGAAGCTACAACTATTTACTTCTGCAACCTCCCTTGATGTTTCTAAATGAAAGATACTATATATATATATATATATATATATATAAAGTAACAGTAAAGCTGATTATGAAGTATCAACATAATTTACAGATGCATCTGCATCTGACTTTTTTAAAGTCTTATCCACAAGTTTCCGAGGGGCGCTACTGTAAAAAAGAACGTAGGTACAACTTCCAATGAGGCGGTGGACGTAGTATACCAATGGTATTTGTGTGCTAATTAGCGAAGAGGCTAAGTGTTTTTTAGACCATTGTTTACTTTGTAAAGATGCACACCTTTATGAGAGATGTCATTACATTCTAATGGACAACATATGCTTTTCGAATTTGGGTTCCCACATCATTAGCAAGTTTGGATCGCTAAATCTTGAATGACTGTCAACTAGTGAAATGATATTTGAACCGAGACATCAGAGCTTGTGTTAAAGGGCATGCCAGATGAAGCCTCGATTCGAGGCTTGTTAATGTAGAAATCACTTTTGTAGAAGCCTCACTTTCTGTCCAGTCATGTGCGCGATTCACTTTGCATGTCCTAATGTTCGACCGCCAGATCTTACTTTGCGAGTACATTTTCATTGGGACCTATTTAATAATTACATTTTAAATACCTAGTCACACAAGTAATATAAAGAATGCAAATTATTTCAGGAAAATTAAATATATGCCATATATAATTAATATATGTGTACATTATTCTTCTATTACATCATATTGATATTCGTACTGGCATTTAATGGCACTGTTCAATGGGTAAATTAATTTATCAGAGTCAGAAATTCAATAAACAAACACACACACGGTTAGGCTTTTTAATTTGTGCATATAACATGGATTTATCTATGGAAATTGTGGTGGATGCTTCTTCCGACGGAGCTTCACAGGTTTTATTTTTTACTAACCACCAGATTACGCTGTTTTCGACACTCTTGAAGCTTTGAATCTTTTCCCGAAACAGTCAGAGGAATGTCTCTGTGCTTCACAAGGCTTCATTTGCCTGTCACTCCTGTCAACTGTTGAATGAATAAATGTCATGTCCCGCTTGTTTACTTTGAACCGGAAGACGCTCCCACTTTTGACGCAAGGCCACATGGGGCGTAGGAAACTTGTGGATATATGAGTGTCAGGTCATTTTTTGTGTGACTGTGAAAGCAAATGAGTAATAAGACATTTATCAGTGGAAACCCATTTATAAGGACCAACTGTCAATAAGTCATTTTTCACAGCCTATAAAAAGCCAAAAACTGATTTGCATAACGACGACAATGTAGCCCCTACTGCTACACACATTTCCAGCACGGAAAAGGAAATTCTGGCCCAGAAAAATGGGCTATTCACCAGCCCCTATAATCTGCTGAACCAGGAACCACTAACATCACAGGCCAAGGGGCGGATAATCAAGCTCGCTTTCATAACAGCAACCTAATTTAACAAAGACCGTCATAAAACAAAACTCCTTTCTCTAATCTCCATCCAAATTAACAGGTGGGCTGTTAAAGACAGAGAGAAAGAGGCAAGACAAGTGGACAGATTTGTGGTGCATGTTAAAGTTTTCCTTCACAGTGTTAGACAATATGGCTGACACTTCTGCCACGTCCAATGCCAAAGAAAAAAAAGAGTCCACATGGCCAACTGACACATATTCAGAGAGTTCCCGTTTCAGTCCTGTTTAGGCAGTGAGAGATGGAAAAAATGAGGGGGAGATGATTACGGAACTTGCTGAGACAGGAGAATATAGTCATGACCACAACAGCCAATGGAGTTTGGAGCAAATGTTTCTCTATTACATAAGGCTGGAAAGCTCCACAAACGAACCGCTGATATATGTAGATTTTAAGCTGAGAGTTTGGATCACATATGAGATAACTGATTTGAATATGAATGTAGTGGATAATCTGACTGGGTTTAAGACTTCGTTAATACTGGAAAACACTTTTCACTGTCAGTTTTTGTGGCAACATAGATTCTGTTCTGTTCTATTCTATTAGACACAGACCCTCTAGAAACCTGGAGCACACGGACGTGATAGACAACCTCTTTGGGAATTCCTTGCAGACTCACAATTCCCAATTTTTCCAGACATCCTTCCAAACATGCACCGCAAAGTTGAACCTAACATGAATCCTGACTCTTTTTGCCAAATGCATTTTCCAGTCAAGATGTAGAACAGTCTTCATTCTTCACAGTCTGTTTTTCACTTCTCTTCCAACTTTCATTTCGACTTAAACCCTGCAGCCATTTTACTAACATCATTTAGCTGCACAAATGACTTCACACAAACTTTCAAGGACTTTTAAAAAGGCTTTTGTATTGTAGTTTGCTAGGTATGCCGATCTTTCACACTTTAAGAATGCTATTATTGTCAGATCTCTCTTCCTGAGCACAAAGATGATAATGACAGGATTTAGAGGCAATATAACCACCCTCAATGCCAAAACTACAGAGATAAACAAAGAGTTAGAGACTAGAATTGCTACAATTGAAAACAGCAAAGGGGAATTGAATCTCAAATGTGCCACTTCTGTAGCAACATCCTAAATTCTTATATAGCCCAAGTAGACACTATTGCCACGTTCTGAATATCAATACAGCTGATAATCAATGAAGTGTCCAACATTCCGCAATTTTATACCTTCATTTGATAACCAGAAAAATACAGACATGCTAAAACATATTTGGTAAAAATAAAACATTTTATAGGGTCCTAAACATGCCATTTGTCTTAACTTTTGATAAATTGATGGTAAATTGTATAAGATTCATGGTTTTAATTAATTACACATGATTAATTACATTTTGATTAATAAAATTAAATTTAATCATTAAAAGGAAATCCAGAAAAATGAAAACAGAAAACAGAAAAAATAAATAAATAAGTAAAGGCATGCATACATTTTCAATACATTTTCACATTTATTATTTTATTTGTCTGACATATTTTTGTAATGTTATAATTTTGTTATAATACTTTGATATGTTTGCTATTTGCAGTGATTACTATTTACTATTGTTCATAGTGTGACATGGTCTTTAACACCCAGTTTAATGCCCCCGGAACCCCCTAGAAGGATCCAGGTTCAAGCACTTATGTGAGCGTGATGTGAGCTCCCACCCACCACCACTAGTCCCTGATGTTTTGGCACCAGCCCTGGATGTTTTAAAATCCTAGAAACACCCCTGGTCCTGGTACTGTTTACTGCATTCCACCAACTCCACTAATTTGATTGTGGCATGTCATTTTCAGAAATTATTTATTAGTTAAAATGAACCCGTTTTAGAAAATAAACAAATAACACGTTTTCTTTGCTTCCAGCACTAGTAGCTCATGTCTTGACTGGAAACAAGTCAATTTTATTTGATGTTATTAGCTAGGAGAGACCTGGCACTGAAATATTACGTCTCAACAAAAACCATGCACCTGCTTTCCACACTTAAAAAAAATCTTGGCCAACATTTCTTAAGGTCAGATCTGATTAGATGATATTCGCTTTGGTTCACACTGAGTGGGAGAAAAAAAAAACCTGAGCTGGACATTATTATATATCTTCCATCTCAGCCCAGTTGCTTGTGAGGCGTCTCTTACCACACACCAACTATGCTTTCCAGCTGAACATTAAAACTTGGCTGAAGTGGACTACTGATGTGGCTCTTTAATTAGCTTGAGGCAGCTTGAGCACTAAATCATTTTAAAAAAGCAAAACTGCACTTGAAAGAATTGCTTTGATGCACCTGGAATACATACTGATGCTTTTGGCTGCCCATGTAATCGAGTTTGTAGGGCTGAAGTCATTTGAATGCAATATATACACTACAAACACTATGCGTATAAGCGTGCACTTCTAGGTAGCTCATAAACAAATACCTGCAAACACACACAGACATGCTGACAACACAAATTTGATCAAATGAAAACCAGTACAATAGAACAATGCAAAAAAATACATATATATGAAATCAAAAAGACAGTATTTTCTTCTCACTAGAGTCATCCATCCCTGTCCACTGGTCTATAAAACATGCAGTTAGTGTCAAGCCAAATCAATAAGAGCATGGCTCTGTGAGTCCAGCATAAATATCCCTCCCCTACGTCCTCTGCCCTGTTCGTTCTGCTCTTATCCCATTACAGTGGCCTGGGCCTCGCGGTGGTGAGCCTTGTGAGAGGATGGTTTTGATAAACACTCAAAATGGAAGACCTGATGAAAGGTGACTTTTCCCAGACCGGTGAGCCTCTGGCCCTGAGGGATGTAATTTTTGATAAATATTTAAATCTAAACGGACGGCAGAAATGCACTCTTTGCTTTTATCATTTTGTCAGGGAGAGCTTCTTGCGTTCTGTTTTAGCTCTGGGTTCGGGGTCTCTCTGGAATAACAGTGGTTGACCTGAAGTGCTTTAGCTCAGTTCGCCAATAAATCAAGTAAAGTGAAAGCACTGAAGCGCTCAAGGCTCCTTGTTTTTATGGTACATGTGCCAAAGAATGGACCCAGGCAAGCTCATGCGTGATAAAGGAATAGTTTAGCTTAAAATTAAAATTATGTCATTATATCTGCTCATGTAGTTCCAGAAAGTTAAGAATGTGATAGTCACTTCTTATAAACAATTACAATTATTGGAAATAACGAAGGATGAATCATTGATACATTTGGGGGTGGGGGTTTATATGAATGTATCTCTGAGGGGAACTGACAGTCTTCAGAAAAGTTTAGATTGTATTTTCTTTACATCTTGCTTCTGTATTATGCATATTAAAGTAGTGTTTAAAAGCGCAACTGCTTTGTTTACAGCGGTAAACAGAGAAACGCAATAGGCTGCTGTTTCATAAGCGCCATCTGCTGGCAGAGAGTGAATTAGTTTTCTCATTTAGCCCATCTGCTGTTTTTGATTAGTTCAGATGTCTTATTTAGTAGAGTTTCACAAAGCTTTTAAGTCTTTAACCTTTCTGCTTTTGCTTCAAATTTCAAAATTATACGATTACTAATTTAAATCAAAAACTGCTCATGCTGCATGTATGCAGGATTTTGTTTGGATCGTTATTAAAATTCAGCGGTTCCCTCTAATTTAAATGGAAATAGCACGACATACACTACCAGTCAAATGTTTTTGAACAGTAAGATTTTTAATGTTTTTCTTTAAAAGAATTCTCTTCTGCTCACGAAGCGTGCATTTATTTGATCCAAAATACAGGTAAAGCAGCAATATTGTGAAATATTTCAACTATTTAAAATAACGGTTTTCTAATTGAATATATTTTATTAGAAATATTTTACTTATACAAAAATCAGCATTTATCTGAAAAAAAATAAACAAAACAAAAAAAGCTTTTGTAACATTATACACTATACCATTTAAAAGCTTGGAGTCAGTATATATATATATATATATATAACAGGACTCGTGGGAAGTGTATAAGATCCAAGTGCGAGCTTTTATTGAACACAGCGTAGTCAGACAGGCAGGGTTGATCTTCAAACAAACAGTAATATCCAGGGCAAAAACAGTAGCAAAATCCAGAAATCAGGCAGAGGGTCAAAATACCAAGAGAGCAGTCCAAAAGTAACAAATAAACAAGGCTATGAAACTAGGCAAAAACTATGGCAATGAACTAGACAGAACTATGGTAAAAAAACAAGGCAAAACAATGACAAGAAACAAAACCGTGGCAAAAACAAGGCAATGAAACAAGAGAAAACGCTTAGTAGAGTCCGCACAGCAAAACAATACTTCGCGGAGGCCTGTTTGGTATAGGCCTCTTTAAATGGCCACCAAACAGGAAGTAACCCATGAAGCAGCAGAGGGAGCGGGAACAGTCAGTGCATGGGTGAGGGCTCCCTCTGCTGGCGTGGCATTACAATATATATATATATATATTTTTTTTTTTTTGAAAAGAAATTATAGAAATTAATACTTTTATTTAGCAAGGATGCTTTAAATAGATCAAAAGTTATGATAAAGACATTTATAATGTTACAAATAATTTATATTTCAGATAAATGCTTGCAGTTCAACAAAGAAACCTGAAAACATTCTACTCAGTTGTTTTCCACATAATAATATTAATAATATCCTGAATAATATCCTGATAATGATCCTGAAATCACAGGAATAATTTACATTTTAAAATATTTTCAAATAGAAAACCCTTATTTTAAATAGTAAAAAATATTTTTAAAAATTATAAAATTAAAATGTAAAAACTTGTACTGTTTCTTCAGTACTTTGGATAAAAAGTGCAGGCTTGGTGAGCTGGAGACTTCTTTAAAAAACTTTAGAAGTCTTACTGTTCACTTTTGACTGGTAGTGTATTTCAGTTTCACAAAGAAATGTGCAGCATTTTGTCTGAGGAATAATAAATGACACCTTTTCATTTGTCTTAAATCTCATTTTGTTATAAAAAAATATCATGAAATCAGTATTGTGGATTGTATCGCATCATGAGTTGAGTGAATCATTACATCCCTATTTGTATGACAAACAGGCAAAATTTAAATGGTTCGTCACAGAAACAGGCTTTTTAGTGAATCATTGATCCAGTTAACAAAATGAATGATACTCTGACTAACTTTTGACTAAATGACTAACTTTTTAAAATATTTTTCCCCTATAATAAAGCTACTGACACCAGAAGACTTTAAATACAATGCATGGGTCATATTGACCATTTTTATGATGCTTTTATGGTGCTTTTGTGTCTTTTTTGAAGCTTGAAAGCTCCATTCACCATTCATTGTATGAAACTGCCACCACAACAGCAATTTCTTCAATGCTTTTACTATTTTTTTTATATCCCTCCCTGTTGTAGCTTGCATCCCACTATTGTGAAACTTTATATTGCTAGCACTTCTCATGCTATTGCTGCCAAGATGAATCGCTTGTTGTATTTGGATAAAAGTGTCTGCTAAATGGATAAATGTAAATGTACAAAACCAGCCATTTTTCTTTTGCATTCCACAAAAGAAAAGAAGAACGACATGAGGGAGAAAATAATGACAGAATTTCCTTTCTGGGTGAACTTTAACATCAAATACTTGGACCTGCTCACAATCAAACTTCTAATCAAAATTAGATAATAAGTTTATAGACTAAACAATGATTTTATCTGTCTGAAATAAGGACGGTTGACACAAAAACAGAGTTTATCATACTTGTGTATAAAGGACGTAAAACTTTGCAGCTGGAGGGAAAGCGACAGAGAAAGCGAGAGCAAGAGACAGTCAATGAGAGAAAGAAAGAGGAGCCTTGGGCAATGAGGGCTGATGGGGCAACATGAATGCTCACATCCTCTCCGCATTAGTGTCTGCAGTGGGACTGCGCCAAGCAGCAGATGTGGAAAGATCAGTGTGCTGGGAAATTATGCAAATGAAAAGGTGAAGGCTATAACTCACGGATTGATTTAATGTTAAATTATGTGTGGGAATACATGAATGGACTTTGATAAAGCACGATGCATTCAAAGGTTTTAGTTGAACGTGTCTTTCTCTGAATTCGTAAAATCTACTGCGTTTGCATCACCCCTCACATCACTGACACCCACTCCCTTTCTTTTGTTTTACTGTGTGCATTAGTCGACTGCTAAATGATTGCTGCAGTGTTAGGGACAATGTAACACTTAACATTAAATGAGATGTTGCAGACTAGATTAATGCTAGTCATTGTCTTTTATTGCATAAACAATAGTGCAAGGAAGGAAGGAAGTCTGATTGCAAGTGGATCTGGGACACTGGGACCTGTATAAAATGCAATGATGCCCTAGTTCCAAAGCAGACACAACAGACACACCCCACACACCTGTCAGCTATTGATCAAAGCTCAATAAAATTACTCTGACATAAGCATACGCTATTGTTGCATTGCCAAAGAATAGGCTGTTGAGTCCCCCATTTGCAGAAACAACATTAGCCCCTTGATGATAAATATACATAACCACACTATTCTGCTGCCAAAAAGCAATTTCTTCCCCAGTAATGACCATTTAAATTTAGTCATGTTTTTTGAGAATGGTATAATTAATTAATTAATTAATTTGAAAGCAAGATTATGTATTACTAATGTATGGAATATACTGTAAATAGATAAAATAGTTATAATTGTGAGACATAGTCACAACTGTGCAATCTAATCTAATCTAATCTAATCTAATATATCAATAAAGTTGCACTTGTGATATAGTCATGGTTATGAGATATAAAGTTGCAGTTGTAAAAAGTCAGAATTGTGATATACTAATGCACTTTGTGATAAAGTTGCAATTATGAGATAAAAGGATGCAAGTTAAATATTAAGTAAATTATATGAGATAATGTTGGCAATCATAGTCAATCATATATATATATATTTATATATTTAATAGATTGAGATATTTTGTGATATGGCATTGCAGTTATAAGATATAAAGTCACAATTATGAGATATCAAGTTCCATTGTCACATAAAATTACAATCATGAGAAATAAAGCTGCATTTGTGAGATAAATAAATAACTGCAAGGTATAGTCATAACTGTGATATAAATTCGCAATAGTGAGATATAGTCATGGTTATGAGATAAGTCATAATGTGAGATATAAATTCACATTTATGACAAAGTTGCAGTTATATGATATAAAGTTGCAGCTGCAATATATTGTCATAATTATGAGATATTAAGTCACAATGTGAGATATAAAGTCACAGTTAAGACATAAAAAGTTACAATTATGAGATATAAAGTTCCAACTGTGATACATAGTCATAATTATGAGATATTAAGTCACAATGTGAGATGTAAAGTCAATTATCACATAAAATTGCAATTATGAGATATGAAGTTGCAACTGTGATATATAGTCATAATTATGAGATATGAGATATAAAGTTGCAAATGTGATAGTCAATTATGAGATATTAAGTCACATTGTGAGATATAAAGTCAGTTATGAGATATAAAGTTGCAATCATGAGATAAAGTTGAAACTGTGACATTTTGTCATAATTATGAGATATTAAGTCACAATGTGACATTGTCACTTATGACATATTAAGTTGCAATTATGAGATATAAAGTTGCAACTGTGACATAGTCAATTATGAGATAATAAGTTACATTGTGAGATACAGTGAAAAAGTCAGTTATCACAGTTGCAATTATGAGATATAAAGTTGCAAGTCAATGATGAGATATTAAGTCACAATATGAGATATAGTCACTTATGACATTAAGTTGCAATTATTAGATATAAAGTTGCAACTGTAATATACTGTACAATCAATTATGAGATATTAAGTCATATTGTGAAATATAAAGTCACAGTTATGACATATAAAGTTGCAACTGTGATATATAGTCATAGTTACGAAATATTAAGTCACAATATTAGATGTAAAGTCAATTATGACATAAAATTGCAATTATGAGATATGAAGTTACAACTGTGATATAGTCATAATTACAAGATATTAAGTCACACTGTGAGAGACAGTCACATTTGTGACAGTTTCAATTATGAGATATAAAGTTGTAATTGTGATATATATAGTCAGTTTTGAGATATTAAGTTACATTGTGAGACATAAAGTTATGATATATAAAGTTGCAAATATGAGATAACGTTGCAACTGTGATATATAGCCAAATTATGACACATTAAGTTACATTATGAGATACAGTCACAACTATGGCATAAAGTTGCAATTATGAAATAAAGCTGCAATTGTGAAATATAGTCATAATTCTAAGATTAAATTACATTGTGAGATAGTCACTTATGACATATTAAGCTGCAATTATTAGATATAAAGTTGCAACTGTAATATACTGTACAATCAATTATGAGATATTAAGTCATATTGTGAGATGTAAAGTCAATTATGACATAAAATTTCAATTATGAGATATGAAGTTACAACTGTGATATAGTCATAATTATGAGATATTAAGTCACATTGTAAGAGACAGTCACATTTGACAAAGTTTCAATTATGAGATATAAAGTTGCAAATGTGTTATACAGTCATAGTTATGAGATGTCACATTATGAGATATAAAGTTGTAATTGTGATATAGTCAGTTTTGAGATATTAAGTTACATTGTAAGACAAAGTCAGTTACGATATATAAAGTTGCAATTATGAAATAAAGCTGCAGTTGTGAAATATAGTCATAATTCTAAGATATTAAGTTACATTGTGAAATATAAAGTCATAGTTGACAAAGTTGCAATTAGATATAAAGTTGCAGCTGTGATAAAGTCATAATTTTGAGATATTACGTCACATTGTGAGATATAAAGTCAGTTATGACAAAGGTGCAGTTATGAAATATAAAGTTGCAACTGTGATATACTGTCAAGTTTATGAGATATTAAGTCACATTGTGAGATATAAAGTCACAGTTATGACCAAGTTGCAATTATAAGATAGAAAGTTGCAACTGTAATATATAGTCATATAGCAAGAGATTTTTTTTTCTTTTTACAGAAGCAGGCTTCCATATTAATATTACTATTATATTATAGTAGTTGTCAGACATGAATGATAATGCTAACGGTAATAGCTATTACAGACCTTCTTGGAACAGCACGTATTAAGAGAACGTAGCAAAAACAGGAAGAGAGAGCATATGTGTTCCAGATGCTGTTAGTTTGACTCAGCTGATCATTCTTATCACAAGAAGAATTTAAACACAACACACAGTCTGCCGCCGAGCTGCTTCACACCACGCTGCCCGCCCCAGACACTCGTGAAAATACGCTCTGTCCGTCTGTGAGACCGAACCCCTGATTTATGAGGCTGTTGTTCTGTTCATTTTTGCGGCGCACCATCAGTTCTAGCGCAAGCGGATTTACGCACTTTATCTCTAGATAGAATCCGTCTGCGCACAGGATCAAGGTATTATTGATTGTCTCCCAGTCATTGATCCTATTGAGTGGATAGTTAAGCAGTCGTCCCCTGTGTGGCTTTCGAGATTAGTGCGAGTACTAGCTTTATTGAGGAGAGTGGGTGGTCTGCTGTCAAGGGCACTGGCTGAGACTTGCACATTGTAGGAGGTTTAGAAACACCTGTCTTCCCTGAAGAGGAAGGGGGTTCTTTAGCTGCACAACATCGACTCACCAAAAATACAAGTAAATATTATATAAGGCATCTTGCAATTTTATACACAAACACGCATGTATCCCATCCTTGACCGGCCACATGTAGTCGTTCCTGCATCTGCTCTTATTTGTAGCCCCACTGCTCTATAGAGGCTTGATCACATTTGACTTTGTGCTGTTGTATGTGCTCAGCGGGGGGACCTTATTATCTCTGTAACACATTGCTCTATTTTTGTGATCGTGCCTTAACATCCTCCCTCTTTCTTTATCCCTCTCTCGCTCTCCCTCACTCTCTCTCTTGTATCGGAGGGGGTGTGGGTACAGGAATAGGATTGCAAGCGCTCAGAGGGCCTCTGAAGACTTTATGTCCTCTGATCTCAGCGTGTATTCCAAACAAGCTAAAGAAGCATAGAGAAAGCAAGTGTGTGGGTTTAGATGAGGGGAGGGAGGATATGGCAAGCATGAGTGTGTAAACAAACATACGCTTTAACCCTCAGCCAAATGCGCAGAGACTTAGCTAGAAATGAGAGATCCACAGGGTGACAAGAAGATTCTCAAGAGGTTGACTGCAGATGTGGTCATCCATGGACACTGATGACTATCTTAGTGGCATGGATTTTTAGTGTTTAAAGTGAAAGTGTTTTTTTGTCACTAAATAATGACTGTTTTAAAAAGGTTAACCATCTGTTTTTGCGCAAAAAATGTCTAGCCGTGTCTCAAACTCGCACCATTAAGGCTGCCCAAACAAACAGATTTAAGCGGTTTATGATTTTAGTGATTTTTTTTTCTAACCACTAAACTTTTTTTCAAACCACCGAACTATAGACATTTATGGAAGCCCATTTCCACCACTGAATAATAATAAAAATGGCAATTGCCACTTTTTATCTCACATTTCAGAATTGCAAGCTTACAAGTCGCAGGTCTTTTATCTCTCAAAATTGGACTTTATAACTAGCAATTGTGGTTTATATCATGCAATTTTGAGAAAAAAGTCTGAATTGCGAGTTTATATCACACAATTAGGAGAAAGTCAGAATTGCGAGATAAAAATTGTGAGAAAAAAAGTTAGAATCGCAAAACTCGCAATTGTGAGTTTATATCATACAATTATAAGAAAAAAAGTACGAATTGCAAGTTGGTATCTAGCAATTATTACTCACAACTGCAAGTTTATATCATGCAATTCTAAGAAAAAAAGTCAGAGAGTTTGTATCTAGCAAGTTGTGAGTTTGTATCTAGCAATTCTGAGACAAAAAGTCAGCACTGAATAAATTTACAATTGAGAGGAAAAATGTCAGAATTGCCAGTTTGTATCTCGCAATTCTGAGCAAAAATAGCCTGAATTGCAAGTTTATATCACACAATTCAGAGAAAGTCAGAATAGCAAAATATAAACTTACAACTGTGAAAAAAAAAGTTAGAATTGTGAGTTTGTATCTCACAATTGCGAGTTTATATTCCACAATTCTGACTTTCTAACTCCCAATTGTGAGTTTGTATCATGCAATTCTGAGAAAAAAAGTAAGAACTGCAAGTTGGTATCTAGCAATTATTACTCGCAATTGCAAGTTTATATCATGCAATTCTAAAAAAAGAAAAGTCAGCGAGTTTGTATCTAGCAATTATTGTGAGATACAAACTCACAATTCTGACCTTTTTTCTCACAATTGTGAGTTTACATCTCACAATTCTGCCATTATAACACAGAATTGTGAGTTATGAAGTGAAGCAAAAATAGCCATAATTGCGAGTTTATATCACACAATTAGGAGAAAATCAGAACTGTGAGATATAAACTTGCAATTGCGAGAAAAAAGTTAGAATTGTGAGATATAAATTCGCAATTGTGAGAAAAAAAGTCAGAATTGAATAAATTTACAATTGAGAGAAAAAATGTCAGAATTGCCAGTTTGTATCTCGCAATTCTGAGCAAGAACAGCCCAAACTGCAAGGTAATATCACACAATTCAGAGAAAGTCAGAATTGTGAGATATAAACAATTCAGAAAAAGTCAGAATTGCGAGTTTGTACCTTGCAATTATTTTCACAATTGTGAGTTTATATCCTGCAATTCTGACTTTATAACTCACAACTGCTAGTTTATATCATGCAATTCTAAGAAAAAATGTCAGAATTGAGAGATAAAATGTTGCAGTATTTTTAATTCCATGGCGAAAACGGACTTCCATAGACACTGAATGCAAGTGACATCTTTCCATGGATGGATGGAAGGATGAATGAATGAATGAATGAATACATACATACATACATACATAAACTGATTGAGATGATATGATAGAGCAATTTGTCTCACCACATTAAGAGTTCCAAAATTACATTTGTTTGATTTTTAAAAAATAAAATTTACAATAATTTACATGATTTGAAAGACACTTAGGCCCGGTTTTACAGACAGGGCTTAGACTAAGCCAGGATTAGGCCATAGTTCAATTAGGACATTAATGTAATTTTTATAAACATACTTAGAAAAATCTTGAGACAAAACAAAGGCGTGTAACAATCTGGGTGTTGGTCCCTTTAAGTCCCTGCCTCTGCACTTGTGTGTATATGCTGGAAGAACACAGTGTGTTAGCTGTCGTCGTTGCACCATTTCCTTAAGTAATAATACACAAGTTGATGGTGACTTGCCTTGTGTGGTTCTTTCCTGACGCACCATAGGTTACATTATTTACATTATAGGCTATATACATATATTTTAAGATCAATCAGTGAAAGTTTCTTTCAGTTGAAAAAGCTCAGACTTACATTTTAGTATAGGACTAGGCTTAAGCCCTGTCTGTGAAAACGGGGATTAGTTTGAAATAAAATCGAATATAAAAACGAAATCAAATTCAAGCTGCTTACTGCGTTTTGAAAATTAATTGTGTCATATTTATGCATCACTCCACTTCCTGGATTACAATATCTAAAACTTAAATCAGGAACCTTAGGGTAACCAATCCACAGTTTTAATCACAAAACTACTAAATAAATTTAAAAAGAATCTTAGTCATTAGGTACTATACTTAATATGGAAACACCTTTGCTTTGTCTTAATGAGCCCTCAAGAGAAGTGAACAAAACCACTTGTTCTTAAAGAAAATTAAACAATAGTCTTCCTAGTCTTAAACTTTGTAATCGTCAGACCCAATGAACCATGTTAACCCTCATAAATAGCTAATGTGACCAACCTCTTTTATTCATAGAGAGCAAAAGCGTTTCTTGGGTTCCTAGCATTGCTTAATGGCTCCAATGGCCAAGTGACCAATTAATAACCATCATTTTAACAGCTTTTAGCTTTTTAATAGGTTTAAAATGGTTTGTTTATTAAACTGTCACATGAAAAAACAAACTTGGCTAATCCTAACTCCTTTCTCACTATACATTCTCAAGGAGCCATTGGGGATGTGCACATTTAGTGCTATGCATGTTATGCAATTAATTTAGGATACCAACTTCACCAACAGCTAACACTGCATTTAAAATTAGCCAATTACCTGAGTTTCACAAAGATTCAAAGCAGGATAAAGTCCCAATTTTCTGTGTACAGTGTCTTGGCTACTGTAGCACTGTAACATGAGCCATGCACAGTGAAGTATCAGAGGTATGGGGACTTCTGAAACCGCAGCCTTGAGTCTCAGTGCAGCTGTTTGCAGCCTAGATCCGCCTCTCCGGATTAGCGAGGCAACCGAGATGCCTCCTTTCAATTTTTCATGATGTTTACACAACTCAGTGTTCTTCAGGGAAAGATCAAGGCGATGCTTCCTGTCGTAGGATAGAAATATTTATCACCTAATTTTTTGTATCTCTCTTATGGTGTAGTATTGGGTGAGGAAGTATCGAAAAAGAGGACAACTCCAAGAAATGCATCATTTTAAAAAGCTCTACTTAGATATAGCTGACGCAGCTGTTAAGTTAACCTTAGTCGGTTAACTTACCATCTGCCTTGTTAGTGCGCTTCTATAAAGTGAATACCACTTTATTCATTGCTCTGCATAATTTAGAGAGAATATGCATAGCTTTAAAGTATTTTAGCATGCTAAAATACTTTTTCTCTTATCTCAGCTGGATGTCCAGTGAGTAGTGGGGAGACCGTAGCTGGTTGTAACATATCAATTAATTTTATACAAGAATTAAATCATGCCAATAGCAAATCCATGTGGGAAAATTAAAGTTTAAGATAACTGGTGTAAAATGCAACTATTTACAGATTGTACAAGAAAAAGTCTTACAATCATCCAAGCCTCCCTTAAAGGAGAAGTCCACTTCCAAAACAAAGATTCACATCTAATGTACTCACAAGATGTTCTTGTCTTTCTTTCTTCAGTCGTAAAGAAGTTATGTTTTTTGAGAAAAACATTTCAGCATTTTTCTCCATATAATGGACTGATATGGTGCCCTTCAAACTATCCTAAATGGCTGTAAATGATTTCAGCTGAGAAAGGGTCTTATCTAGTGTAACGATCGGTTATTTTCATAAAAATAAGACAATTTATATACTTTTTAATGTCAAATGCTTGTCTTGTCTTACTCTGCCTGGACTGTTTTTTTCCGGTTCATGACAGTTAGGGTGTGTCGAAAAACTCCCATCTCATGTTCTCCCTCAACTTCAAAATTGTCCTATATCGCTGTTTTACCTTTTTTGTTAAGGGTGTTTGATCGTATTTGCATGTTCACTTTGCTGGGTTGGTACTTCTGCAGCGATGTAGGATGAATTTGAAATGATTTTTGAAGTTGAGGCAGACTTTTTCGACATAACTGTCTTGAGCCACAATACACAGAGTTCAGGGAGAGCAAGGCAAGATGAGTGTTTGAGATTAAAAAGTATTTCAATTGTATTTTTTAAATGAAAACAACCGATCGTTTCGCTAGCTAAGACCCTTCTTCCTCGGCTGGGATCATTTACAACCACATTTGGGATCATTTGGGATCGTCGGAATTCACATTATATGTGAATGTTTGTTTTGGAAGTGGACTTCTCCTTTAAAAGGAAGTAATAAAGGTTTTGCACTTACATCATGATTTGGTCAGCTACCCGGATACTCGGATGTAAACAACAGCATGGACTGCACAGTTAATGTACTACTGAACAGTGTTGGGGAAAGTTACTTTTAAAAGTAATGCATTACATATTGCGTTACTCCCTAAAAAGTAACTAATTATGTTACTTAGTTACTTTTTATAGAAAGTAATGTGTTACATTACCTTTGTGTTACTTTTGCATTACTTTAGGGTTCCTTTTTAAATTTGGGCAGGACTTGCTTATTTTGTTTTTATAAAAAAGTTTATTTTTAGCAAATGTAAAAGCCAAAAAGTAACATGAATAAGCCTCAGGCTAAAGGAAAAGTAAATTTACATCTCTATAGTAGAATGCAGGAGAAGACAGTTCAACACACACACACACACACACACACACACACAAAAACAATGAAGCACAAATGTTAGTTTATCTATAGTCATTTTTGCTTATTAGTATGGTTGAACTGGATCATCAAAGGTCAGCAGCAAAGACATTGGTTAATAAAATAAGATTAAAAACATAAAGGGAGTTTGTGTTATCTAACATATCTTAAATAATTAGTCTAACATTTCTCTCAACATGGGGACAGGAGACTTGTCAGTCAATAAATGGGAAAACAAAGTAACTGGCGTTACTTATTTGAAAAAGTAACTCAGATATTTTTCTTGTAAATTAAAAAGTAATGCGTTTCATTACTAGTTACCTGAAAAAAGCAATCTGATTACGTAACTCAAGTTACTTATAACGCATTACCCCCAACACTGCTACTGAATATGTTGTTCCACATAGAAAAACGCATGGAAGCTGCTAAATCATATAGAGAAGGACTTAGTAAACAGGAAAGGGCGCAGTATTTTGACAAACTAAAGTTAATAGCTGGTAAAGATACATACAAGCAGTATTAATTAAGATATTAGCCTAATATTTCACCTACCTGACTGGAAATGATAAGAACAAACATGAATGTTGTCAAGATTCCTGCCCTGGAAATCCTGGTTTAGTTTAGCCAACCACAAACACCTGTTGTTCCTCAGACAAGTTTTTGCACTCTTCTCCATGATTTGTTGTAACTTTTTGCAGTCTGTAGTACTGAAATGTATTTCCCGGTCAGACCGATTAGTACAGCCCAAAACATGACAATAACTGACTATTTTCAGCAGCAATAATTAGCAAAATATGTGAGTTTTGTTCAGTTTAGTGACATTGTTTACATTCACTGCTGCCAATATATACAATATCAGAAATCTCCTTAGCTTCTGGTTCACGCCTCAGTAAAATCCCAACATAAAAGGCTGAGCTGCTGTAGCATGTCTGGACTTTAGATGGCCTCACTCCTCAGTTCCGTAGCGAATAACGATTTATCTATTGCAAATGGTGTTAAAATGCCCCACCATTAGCAGACTTGTCTTTTGTAGTATAATGCTAAACTGCGGGAGGTGACCTGCTACATTAGCATTCACCCGACTGACTACTTTCCCCTATAGCATATGCTTTTTTGGCTGTCTCTTTCTCTCTGTTGTCCTTTTTTCCCCTTCCTCTGCACTTGCTCCTTATCAGCTAGTGTTTAAGATGATAATTGACATTCTCCGACAAGATCAGCAGCGGAAGAAGCAAATAGGGCCATTTAGACCGCAGTCTATTAAAAAAAAAACGCCTGTTGTTCCTTCAGTAATTACACTGCGGTTGAAAAGATCACCATTGCTCATTGAATTCATATCAGATTAAATTGAAGTGGCAGCTGAACTGTCCATGCTGCTCATCTTTAGTGAAACTCTCCTAATTTAGTTAGTTATTCTCTCAGTCAAGCTTGCTTTCATTTTCTGTACGCCCTTATCTTTGACCTTTTACGCATTCCCCCTGCTTTTATCATTTTCCCCTTTCTATACCCTATTCTCTCAGTCTTTCAGTTGGGCCACTTTGGTGCATCATTTTCATCATCTAATTGTTTTTCTGTCTTCCTTTTCTTTCATCTTTTTAGTGGCACACGTAGTGCTTTATGTGCTCGGACTGCATGATTGTGATGTTCCGTAGCAAACCATCCAACAAAGAGAGATCTGTAATGAGTGATCTCTCCGGTTGCAGTTCTTTCATACACCACTTGGAGGCAACGTTTACATGGTGGAGCACGTGCGTACGCCCACCGAACGACTCGAGCGGTTTCTTTGGCCAGCCACACTATGCAGTCAGCCACCCCTAAATCAGGCCAGATGAAAACAGATGCTGGATGGAAATGTCACAAGTGTATCTCAAACTGCCAGCGCATTAACCTCCTTACCCAGAGTGCCCTGCTCCCCTGAGGCCTTTACTGAGCTCCATTGATTAAAAACACTAGCAGGTTACGAGACATAAGGGCGAGAGAAAGAAAAAAATCAGAGTAAGCAAACAAGATCTCTTTAACTTACCTTGCTGTCAGAGGAATGAGATGGAAAAAAAGGGGGAGGACATATTTCTGGAAAAAAAGAACAAAACACTTACTTTATTTAGTGTGTTACCAGGCCCTGGTGCTAAAACTGAATGACACAAGCCAAAAAAGTTACAGATATAAATATATATATATATATATATATATATATATATATATATATAAACAATAGGTGGGTTTGATAATTCTCAATAAAAACAAGTGTGGTTTGCACAGGGAAAAGAAACAGGAAAAAGGAAGACTGAAATAACCTGATTTTCATTATTCTACGCTGAGATTTGTGATGGAATATTTGAGGACCCACGTGATTTAACAGGAAGCCTGGTGTCTGAAACCATCATAAATCTTGATGTGTTTTCCTCTGCCGTCAAATTCTTCCTTACACCCACTCGCACCATGCAGCAGCTCTGATCTTCAGACCTCTGGCTTCACTTAGTAATTGAAGCTTCTCCTAAGTGAAACGCATAGAAAGATGTTTTGATATGCACTTCTTTATAATAACTCTCTTGAAACTGTAATTCAGCGTAAATGCTTCTGCAAGGCAGTGGCGTAGGTTTGACTTGAACATCAAACACCCTAAAGAGCATATACAAGATTTTAGTCAGGGTAGAGATATTGAATTTTATACTAATGAAAACAAGGCTGTGAGGGATTAGCTCCAGGTTTTACTATGGTACGTATATATCACATCATTTTCAAATCATTCTTAATATTTAAAAGAAAAACTATTAATTCTTATTACACATCATGGCACACAAATGTATCCAGACAAAGAGCACATTTCATACAACAGTTCAACATCATTAGATTAGAGGGATAATTTACTCAAAAATGAAAATTCTGTCATTAATTACTCACCCTCATGTCATTCCCAACCTGTAAGACCTTCGTTCATCTTCGAAACACAAATTAAGATATTTTTGATGAAATCCAAGAGCTCTCTGACCCTGCATAGACAGCAACACAACTTACACGTTCAAGACCTAGAAAGGTAGTAAGCACAGCGTTGAAATAGTCCATATGACATCAGTGATTCAACCTTTATTTTATTAAGCTACAAGAATACTTTTTGTGTGTAAAGAAAGCAAAAATAATGACTTTATTCAACAATTTCTTCTTTTCCGTGTCAGCCTTCACTGCGTGTTCACAAGAGTACCACGACACATGCGTGAGGTTTTGTCGGCACCTATAGGCTACTTGCATTAAGTTGTGTTCACATTTGCTATGACAAATTTTCAGTCATTTCAGAAGGAATCTGCATAGTCTTGAGTTTCACGATGGTGAAAGTTCTCCACATAGATTTTGCTTGTGTTCAAGTTGGTCAAGCATGTAAACAAAAGGGGTCTTTTATTTACTTGTAGTTTGGTTTCCTCGATCAGAAAAAGTAAAAAGCAAGTAGGGGAGCACAGGGCACCTTACACTTTTTGAATTTCTCAGTTTGTGTAAATCCACGTGGGGTTCATAGTACAAGTTTTTATCCACATTAACTTCACACTTGTCTAGTACAAATATGTCACTTTGTTTCATAATTACAATGTATACATTTTTCGTTATTTACCTCAAAAGAATGGAAGTGAAATGTGACTAAATGCCCCATAGGTGAAGTATATTGTAACGTGAGGGGCACGCTGTAACATGACCATAAGTCAGCTTAAAATGCTATCTGATCTAAGGAAAAAAATATATAGAACAAACTAAAATATTTTGTCAATAAAATAAAATGATTACATTCAAATAAAATAATAGCGTTTTTTAAGAATTAAAAATAATCTAATTTTGGAGTTTGACAGTGAACACATTGGAACCATGCTTGGAACGGCCCTGATCGCAACACAGCTATACAGTATAGTTCAAAATAATGTGCGCAAAAGAAACACATTCAGAAAACCACAGAGATACACTCCCCTCCCTCCACACACAGCTCTCATAGAACAAGAGAACACATAAACGAGCCAAAAATCTTTACATTTCTTGAAATAATAATTTCTGAACATTAAACATTGATTGTCAGTCTTTCACCTGTTTCTTGTGGTTTCTCATTAAAACTCATAAAAACAAAAGGTGTGAATGTCATCACTAATGTCATAGAATATAGTTCTAACAATAGCGGGGCACATTTTAACGCAGTGTTATAACGTTCCCCATCTGAAAAGGGCAACACAACTCCTATGACGAAAACAACCAGGTATGTTTGAGCACATCTTGTGACATTACAACCTGTTTATGGTTTGTTTATGTTCACTGTATGTCTTTAGTCGGTGTTGCATTCATATTTCTGTTGTACCGCACCAGAGTTTGCTTAGAAGTGGACTGAGACCCACCTTTTTTTAAGGACTCTCAATCCGCTTGTTTGGTGCATACTAAGCTGTGGTCATGCTTTTTTAAATAAACTGCACTATAAGAGAAATTGCACCAAAGTTTGTTTTAATTGAACCAAATCTTTTAAGTGTAAACGCCATAAAAGTGACTTCTGTGTGAGTGGTGAGTGGTGCTACATGCATCACTACACTATTGACAAGAGACAACAGACCTTTTTAGGCATTTTTAGTGAATTTTTTTTAATGTGATCACACTATAAAAGGGTTGTTCACCCAAAAATGAAAATTACCCCATGATTTACTCACCCTCAAGCCATCCTAGGTATACATAGTTTTCTTCTTTAAGATGAATACAATCGAAGTTATATTAAAAAATGTTCCTGGCTCTTCTCAGATTATTTTAATGGCAGTGGGTAGTGGTCCATATTGGAAACAATATAAAATGCATCCATCTATCATAAAAAGTACTCCACACAGCTTTGGGGGATTAATAAGGCCCTGAAGTGAACTGATGCACTTGTTTCAGAAAAATATTTACAACTCTATAAACTGCAATCTCTAACTTCCACGTTTTAGTGGATGACGCAGGCCGTAGGTGAATGCAGTGACGAATGCGGAAGCACAAAGAAAGAAAAATGTTGGAGGATTTCGATATGCAGTAAGAGGAGCCTGGTTTTCTTTGCTGTAAACAAAACCTGGTTCTCACAAGACTAGCATATTCTCACTGGAGCTTACGCTACGCCTGCATCCTATGATTTGCTTCAGAAGGCCTCTATTAACCCCCTGGAGCTGTGTGGAGTATTTTTTATTATGTACGGCTGCACTTTATTTTACTTCAAAATCTGGACCACCATTCACTGCCATTATAAAGTTTGGAAGAGACAGGACATTTTTAAAAATATAACTCTAATTGTTTTCATCTGAAACACAAAAGTCATATACACCTAGGATGGTTTGAGGGTGAGTAAATTATGAGGTAATTTCATTTTTGGGTGAACTATCCCTTTAATGCTGTAAAAAGAATCAATAAATTTCATTACTAAGGTGCAAATTGTGGCTGAAATTGAATTAGCATACTACATTTACTATTTCTGCATAGGCTCATGTTTTTAGGTATTATAAAAACTGTGTTATTGGTTTTCAGTGTGAGTATCATGTTATAAAAGTGCACTGATAAACATTTAACCCTGTTCTGGAGCTAAAGTGATGACCAGAGCTGTCAGCGTTCTGTCTTGTCATTCTGTGGCTCTGTGACAGGGTGTCATGCAGAGCAGATATGGGTGAGCTGCTGCAGGTAGAGCTGACTTTAGCACAAGTACAACAGGGCCCTGCGGGCATGGCTAGCGGTGAATGGACAGGAAAGAATACAGCCCCAGGGAGGGTGTCTGCTGATGGGCGTTCTTCATTGTTTGAGCATGGCTCTGTCACTAGTCAGTGTGCGCCCATTACAGAGTTACCTGTATGCTGGTACTGCAGTACAGCAGAGTGCTTATTTACCTCAACTGTTTCCTTACTGAATAAGTTTTCTAACAACTGTGAAAAAAAATGTTCTTATGTGATAATCTCCCCTAAGGGAATGCTGACTAAGAATAATAGATACGATGGAATATAAAGAACCTTACAGAAAGTACTGTGGTAGTACTATTTTTGGTTAAAAAGTACATAAAATTTGATTTGATTATTATTTTTTTTAAATGACCAGTTGTTTTGCTAGATAAGACTCTTATTCCTCGGCTGGGATTGTGTAGAGCCCTTTGAAGCTGCACTGAAACTGCAATTTGGACCTTTAAACCACTGGCTCCCATTGAAGTCCACTATGGAGAAAAATCCTGGAATGTTTTCCTCAAAAACCTCTTTTTTTTTGTTTTGACAGACTGAAGAAAGACAGACATGAACATCTTGGATGACATGGGGATGAATAAATTATCAGGATTTTTTTTTAATTCTGGAATGAAATAATCCTTTAAATTGGAGGCCACACGTACAGTATTTAGATTTTTAAAAATGTATTTGTCACATTAAAGGATTAATTAAAATGATGGACATATAAAAAATACATTATATATGTGTGTGTACACGTGTGTGTGTAAAATACATTATGCATAAAATACAAATTCTACTTTTCTAAGATTTTTTTTATGTTTTTGAAAGAAGTCTCTTATGCTTGCCAACCCTGCTTATTTGATTTAAGTATTATTATCCATGTTGAAAACCATAAACCATTTATTTTAATGATCTTCTGTAACACCGTAACTATCTTTTAAATGAAATAATTTTTCTATGAAAAGTATATATAGATATATAGGGCAGAGGTTGCGTCCGTCGTTTTGACGGATAGGGTTGTAAAAATTCCGTCATAATCTATTATTACCCGTCATTTTCATTTTCATATTTTTAATAATAATAATATCACATTTAATTGTTTTATTTTTGTTCACCTGTTTCATTTTTAATTATGAACCTACAGGACGATATAGGCTTATGCATTTATTCTGAAGAGAACAGATGAGACTTTGTAACTTTTCATGTTCAACGCCACACCCCGCCGTGACCGCGATTTTAATATATTCTAATTTTGATGAACCAATATTGATTCGTAAATCCCAATTGATCTTTTGATCTATGCTGTTTTCAGTTGATGAATGGACAGTACACAGTGCGCCTCCCATCCAATAAATCGCAATAGGCTAAGCTTTGTGTTACTTTTGATATGAAAGTCTCAGATTTCAAATTCTGTTCATTTCATTAAGAAATTCAAGCAACAAATACCGTTTTGGCGCTCTTATGTTGCGTAATAGATCGTTGTAGCTTCTGGGTACTTGCCTGTGCGTAATCAAACACATAGCAAAACATTCGTGACAGTTTTGTTTTTGTTCTGGATCCAGTGCTCTGCCACTACACTGGAGTGCACTCCCCACCAACTGGACAGGGGTGGGGATTACAGTTAGAAGTTACAATAGATCACCCACAGTGTAATCCGTGACGGATGGCCTTCAGTGACGGACGGGCTTCAGATTTTTCCGTCACTGATAAAAAAAAATTTCGGTTAATGCAACTTCTGATATAAGGTATATGGTAGTATATGGTAAGATAGTATTTACAAAGCAATAGCCATGTTATTGACAGATTACCATAAAACAAAACAAACGAAATCAGGACACCGAATGCTTGAACCTCACAAAAACAATTGTGAAATAATCTTAGATGACAGCTCTTGGCATTGCTTTGTCTTTTTCTTGGTCCTTTTCATGATTTTCTCCTTTTCTTTCTCATAACTAATGTCTCATCTTCGTCAGCTGTCCTATATTGTCATACTCACTATTCTCTTGTTTCCAGGTCTCTCTCTCTCTTTTCCCCATCAACATTATTGGATCTCTGGCTCTCAGCCACAGTATTAAGTCACAGAGCCCTCCAGCACTGGAATACACGGTTTGTCTGCTTGACACTCTATATCAGGCTTTTTGCGACTGTTGAAGCGCTCGGTGTTGCGGATGGTCATTACCAATGCAGACTGTTAAAAGTTTACAACTCAATCTACACAATGAAGAACTTAATCCATTGAGGAAATATGAATAGATGCAATTCCATAAAAAGATAAGATGTAAAATCCAGGTCACCCACTAATCCCCTCTCACCTTCGTGACCGGTGAGCTTAAAGCAATGACATACTAATAAATCACCTGGCAGCCAACATGTTTATGTTGGGGGCAATTATCCAAGGCATATGTAAACCATCAGCATCGTGATAAATTAGATGCCGTGAATAGGTGTCCAAGAATGACACCGTCACCGCGTGCTTCACCGCCCTTCAGCGCACGACACCAGAATACAACAAGCTTCTGTCAGTCGCCGTCAACTGGCTACTTATGAGCCAGGAGGGAATGGGGTAATTGGGTAAGAGAAAGGGAGAAAGGGACTGGCGGGATAATGAGCGCAGGGTGTGGGATATAAATAAGCCTCATTTTGTTTCAGTTTATTTTTGACTGTCTTACGTAGAGCGATTTAATTCCTGGCTCTGCCGAGGTGTCTGCAGAGTGACTTATATCCCGTCTGGAGGAGGAAAACAGAGTAGGAGAATGACAGATAGAGAAAGAGTTGGCAGTCGGGACACGACGCCATCCACCACAGCTATCAAGGTTTATTCTCCAGCCATTCCAAATCGGACGGATTGTTCCAAATGTGGATTAAGGCACGGACACAATGTGCCCGCTATATCCCGCTCAGAAGAAAGTAGATGGTAATAAAAGTTTGTTTTAAGGTAGCAGCCAATCTCACACCATGAGTACAGCTGGTGAAGGACACGCTCTAGTGCTCCTTAATGTTGTACACCGGCCACGGCCGCAAGTATAGATGCGGGACAGCATCACTTACTCCGATAGGAAAATACAGCCAGTGTCACTAGAGGTAAAAAATGCAATAGATCTCAGCAAAACAAATCTAGAAAATTTATCAGAGGGATGAGAGTGAGCTACTTGTGATTCTGTTGTTGCACTGGCGAAGTAATATCAATAGTCAGCCATGAAGAAAACAAATAAAGTAGGAGGGGATGCTAAAACTATGACTATCCTAGAGGAATTGTCCATCAACACCCATTAGCTCCAGGAGATAGATGTCACCCGAGTAAGACGCAGATATGACAGAGAGGCTGATTTCATTTGGTCACTGTTAACCATGAGCGATGACAACTGCAAGCACATTGACATTCCTAGTATAGAGGACTGACTGATGATGACCCACACAGAGACACAGAGAGATTTGTTAACACCAACCAGCATTTTGTTGTGGTGACCCAACTACTAACGGTTATAATAAGGCTCTTTGACCCAGTGTTCCCAGGAAGCATTACTGTTATCAGAATGCTGCGAAAAAATATGTAATATCACTTAAAGATGCACAATAAATCAGAGTGCTACATGTCATGCAGTGATTGCCAACATGCATGTTCCAGAGGATTAAATGAATCAATTTGTAATTTGTCATAACTTTAATTTGTGTGTATTAAAAAATATATAATTAAATTAAAAAATAATTCCAAAGTAAAATCAGTTTTTATACATATTTATTTGTAATGATCAGGCCCTGTGATGGCCCTCTAAGTGTCTTTATACTGCTCAACTGTATAATTTTGTCTGGAGTTTATGAGTTTACATATATATACATATGAGTTTATGTGTGCCTGCATTATTCTCCACATATAGCAGCATCTGAACCGTAAACACATTTTGTCAAAATTGGAATTATCCCCTTCGTGATTTCACCTTTACTGCATAAGCCGACAAGCGCCATGTGAACAAAAGCCGATAAGTCAATTTTAGCGAATCAGCACGCTGTATTCAGGCCAAGGCTGCCGGTCACTTTGAAAAGATGCACTAGATGAGAGGAATTTCGTCAAAGCTGACTAAAAGTGATCGTGCATGAATACTTTTGACGAAGTTGATGAAAGGAAAGGAAAATAAATTGAAAGTTAAAACAAAATAAAAGCTGAAACTTTTTCATGTAAACTTGCAAAAGCAGCACGTTACAATGGTGAGGGAACACTGTGTGTTATCACAACCATACAGTCTATGATCACAACAACGTTTGTCAGGCATCTACATTGTCAGCTGATGAGATTACAAAGAGAAAACAAGTTTTTTTGAACTCTGAAACATGAAATGTGGAGTTATCTGCTTTTGCTATAAAACAAACTTTTAATATATAAAAAACATACTTTCAATTAACTTTAATTTTGTAAGTTACCTGTATTTGTGTAAGTTATTGTTACTTAATCAAAACAACCCAACTGCAGTTTGATGGATATTACTTGTTATGCACAATAAGAAAAACATAATGTCTGAAAATAAATAAATCTGTTTTTGCAAATAAACTCTTCATATATATATATATATATATTGTGACGAGTTGGCTGCCTCCCCCCTAATTATCATCGTCACCCCGTCCGTAATCGCCGCCCTTCACCAGGCTCCCGACGGGAGTGGGTGTGCGAGAGAAGAGAAGAGGGGTGCTGAAACAGCCAGGTTTGGCGGCGTGTGATGAGGCACACCTGATGTGAATGAAGCCTCATCACCGCCGCTGTTAAAATGCCGAGTGCGCCGCTCCTCAGGAGACCGGTCTCTTCCTCGTGCATGCACGCTGGTGTCCTCGTGGGTCCAGGAAGGGAGCGTAGAGGGATCGAGCGCCGCCGACATGATGGACATGAAGCCGCACTCAGGCGGCTGTGGGCTAGGATGCCGGGCCGATTTACCCGCCTCAGGAAGTGCCGCCATGAAAGGTGGATGAAGCCGCTGAAGGAAGCCGCTAAACCTCGTGCCGCGGACCCCGGCGGGGAGCGAGTGCGGCCGCCGGACTCCGCCCCTTACCTGGACCCTTCCCTTCTGAACACTGCCCCTCCTTCACGGAACCCCTGCATGTCGAGGACACTAGATCCCCTATTTATTTTGGACACACTTGTTTATATTGTTTAATAAAAGCCTCTCCGAGGCCTGACGTCACGCCCACTGTGTCTGTCGTCTTGCTCCTCCCGTGGCAATATGTATACACGGTCCTCTCTGGTTCTTGAATCTGATTGGCTGATGAGAGTGCGATATTCTAATGACAGCAGAACTCCGATGTTTCACCGTTTGAATCACTCTGCTTGCAGCATTTCTCACAGCGATTGTTAAGGCGGAAGCCCAAATCCACTATAATTTTATAAATAATACTGTTTTTGTGTCACAGAACCCAGCAGGCACCAGACGTCAATATAACGTCAGGTTGACGTTGGACTTCAACGTCGTACAGACTGAAAATCGGGTTGGCGTCAATATATGACATAAATTTGACGCTGACTTAACGTTGGATTTTGGTTACACAACCTAAAAACAACAAAATATCAACGTCAGCTGACATCGGACATCCCTGATAGCACAAGTACATCTCGGAGATGTCTATTAGACATCTGCATTTACATCTGCAAGACATATTTTTTAGATTGTTTGCTCATCTGCAATACGTCTATTGGACGTTTCTTATCAGATGTCAAATAGACATCTGTTAGATGTCTTTAAGATGTTTATCATTTAGAATGTATGTAAAACTGACATCTTACAGACGTCTGCCAGATGTTTGTACACAGCAGATGCTTTCCAGATCAAGTGATCTTTAACAGAGATTTTGCAGATGTACGTGTGCTATCTGCGATTAGACGTTAAATTGACAGAATTTTATTCACCCAATGCCGCAACTGAAATTGATCCAAATATCAGTGTCTTATAATGTTGTGTGCCTGCTGGGAATATAGTTTTAAGAGTTTTTTAGGCAAGAATGTACTTCTTTAGACTTCAAATATGTGGTTTTGTTAATAATGATAATGTCTATTTGAAAATTTGCTTCAGTGTTTTCGGAGATGTGAGCTCCACGGCATCAGCGGTCGTTCAGCGCTCACCTTAGCCAGCTCTTCTGGAATTTGCACTGTATTTGCATGCATTTACACACTTGTGCTGTCAAACTGTTGTATAAATGCAATATCACACTCATAGCCATGCAATATGTAAAATTTATCAATAACAATGTCAAATTTTCTTGCTTTTTTCATTTTTTTCCTGATTGTTAGAGAAATGCCTCCTAAATAGGGTCTAGCAATTTCAATTGAAATTCCTGTGGTGTTCAAATTCTGTTGAAATCTCCAAGACTTTCTGGAGTTCTGTGGGTATTACAGTATACTATAGTATTATGATTGATGCCAAGTGATTAAAACATAAGATACAGCCCAGTACCTCCTTAACATCTCCTGAGCTTTAATCAGTTTTTAATCAAGCGCTTGTTTTAGCAAGAAGCAAAAAGATTCACACAGCGGGATTAAAGACAGCAATTCATTTTCCATAATTGTGATAATAACTCTCTTTCACAGCAGCTTACACACCGGTATCACTGAAGTACATGATTCAGCCCTCGAAACAGACCAAGAACTTTTCACTTGAAGCTGAAAAAGATCAGAAATGGACCACCCGAATGACATGAAACCCCTGTCTGTTTGTGTATGGAGTGTGTGTATGTGTGCTGTATCCTTGTGACTGCTGAAGTGGAACGGTAGTGAATAAGAAAAGAGAAAGGTCACTCCCAGCCTCTCTGTAGAGAGCTTCTAACTCTCACTCTCTGAACGACTGTGAGTGATGTCTTCGCCCCGGCCCAGTGACCATGGTCAAACAACATGAACATACTCACACATTTATAGACACACACGTATGAAATTTATATCCTTGACTCTCTCAGTCTGTGGTGATGTGATTACAGACTGGATATAAAAGTTGGTCTATGTTTGTTCAGGTCAGTGTTTATATTAGGAATTTGGCACTCAAATGTGACAGCAACGATCGATCATGAAAGCAATAATTGTCTAAATGCCTTAAATGCCTTACGTTGTCTTGCGAGCCTTGTGAAGCTCCATGGAGAGACATGATGATAGATATGAGTAGCGGAAAATTTTCCAGTTTTTCGTTTCTCTTTCCGCACTGACAAGCTTCTGTCAGTTGCTGTATGAGAATTCTCTTGGTATTGTGCTGATGCTTACATCACCACTATAGCAACACATACACTGTATATTGACTACACTGTCAACACAAACCTTCACTTGTAAATTACATTACAGACAGTCAGTCCTAAAGATCGATCGGATTGAAAGATTGATATTATATTATTTTTTAAAAATCAGAATAAGAAAATACTGTTAACTAAAATAACAAATTAAATGAGTTAACGAATTAAAACTATGTACTCTACAGTACAAACATAAACTAAACTGAATTACACAAATATTTTTAGTCAGTGCAGTATGGTCCAATTTAATAAAGCCGAATGACCTTTCACTATTGCTTCATCCTCTCAAGACAAAACACGAGGCCGCAGTTCGATGGCAGTGTAAGAGAGAAAAACAGCAAAGTATTTTTAAAAACCATCTTTTGTGCAGAACTTCTACTTTTCGCTGTGGATTCAAATCTCAATTTGACAATTTACAGGTGTGTAAAAGCCTACTAATTCAAAAACGTCACTTAGAACTAGTAACAAAAAGGTTAAGTTGCTTCATTAAAAGCTTATTGAATTACTGTATTAAAAGTTCACTGTAGTATAAAGAGTCCAGTATTATGAGAGAGAGCTGGACTGAGCGAGTGTTATTACCTGCATCTGACGCAGCATTCTTCATTCACGATAAAATATAGGTTTGAATGTCCACTGAGGAAAACGATATCTTTGTCTTATCCTTTTATCTGGTAAGGGTGATTTCCGAAGACTGCGCTGCTCAGTGCATTTGTTGGCTGCGTCAAGTTTTTTTTTTTTTTTAGCTGCGTCAAGTTGTTAACAGTAAAAATAACTTACTTGTTTATAACAGCATTTGTCTCTTTCAGTATAAAAGTCCTTGCTGCTGACTCACTCTTCAAGACAGTGTCTTGTTGCCATCTAATGGCAAAATAATGTAACTAAAATCACCATCACGAACATACACACCGTTTCTCAATACTAAATATAATGGTATAATACTATAATACAACAACAGCCAACATAAAAGTTGCTAGGTAATTCAGTCAAAAGTACAAAGACAGCGTTCTGATATACATAATTAAAGTTATATAAAATATAACTTTAGACTCTGCCCTCAGCCAAAACAATTTGCTCTGGAACATATAACAGATTAAAGGAGAGGTCCACTTCCAGAACAACAATTTACAGATAATGTAATTCTTCAGTCTTAAAGAAATTATGTTTTTTGAGTAAAGCATTTCAGGATTTTGGGGCATATGGACTGCTATGGTGCCCCGAAATGCAGTTAAATGCGGCTTCAAATGATCCCAAATGTGGCTGTAAAATAACTCAAAAAATACAATTTAAATACTTTTTAATCTCAAACGCTCGTCTTGTCTTCCTCTGCCAGAACTCTGTGTATTCTGACTCAAGACAGTTAGGGTATGTTGAAAAACTACGATCGTATTTTCTCCCTCAACTTCAAAAATCATTTCAAAAGTACCGACTCAGTCTTTGCAAAGTAAACATGCAAAGAAGATCAAACGGAGAACATTTGGGAGAACATGAGATGGGAGTTTTTCGACATAAACTAACGGTCATGAATCGGAAAAAACAGAGGTCGGGAAGAGCAAGACAAGACGAGCGTTTGACATTAAAAAGTATATAAATTGTATTATTTTTATGAAAATGACTAGATAAGACCCTTCTTCCTCGGCTGGGATTGTTTACAACTGCATTTTGGATCGTTTGAAGCCGCATTTAAACTGCATTTTGGAAGTTCAAACTCGGGGCACCATAGCAGTCCATTATGTGGAGAAAAATCCTGAAATGTTTTCCTCAAAAAACAATTTTTTTATGACTGAAGAAAGAAAGACATGAACATCTTGGATGACAAGCGGGTGAGTACATTATCTGTAAACTGTTCTGGAAGTGGACTTCTCCTTTAATGAGACCAAAGACTGCCCATTAAATTTAGACAAAACGAATTTTATCTCATGTTTAACCACTATAGAGACATCAGAAGCATATTTTCAAATAGCCATTATATTTATTAACAAGCTTGTCTAAAGTAAGTCTAAAAATCTACATTCTCACCATAAAAAAACTCCTAAAACTATGTTTTGTGCCACAAAAACAGCATTATTTATAAAATTATAGTGGCATTTGGGTGTCCATCATGACATTCGCAGTGAGAAATACTGCAAGTGGAATAATACAAACAGCGAAACGGTTGGACTTCTGTTATTACTAGAATATTGCATACCTGGAAAAAGCTCTCAGCCAATTAGATTCAAGAACCAGAAAGAACTGTCGTATAAATGATTTAATGTGCAACGTGGAGGAAAAGAACCACCCGATGCAAAGCGTTAGCTGTGTCTGCTTTATAGTTGTCACTTGTTTCTAGTAAAATCTTGCACAAAATGAGTTAACATTTACTTGCCTAGACTGAAGAAGATGATTTTTTTTAAATTAAGATTTATAGTCTAATGTGCAGTGTATTTTATAAGATTTTTTTTTATCTTTAATGGCAAAAAACAAGACACATTTTCTAGAAATAAACTTTTTAAAACTTTCTTAGATTTCAGTTTTTGCAGTGTCTCTCTCTACAAACAATGAGTGTAGTTATTTCAGAATGTAACGTGGGGTTGTTTTGGTGTTTTGTTCATGTTCTCGTTTTCATGTCTTTTATTTTGTAGCTTGATTTCATGCTGTTTGTGTCTTGCTTCCCTTGCCCTCATGTCTTCCTGCTATTGGTTCCCTAGTTCTATGTGTCTTGTTCTCATTGGTTGTTCTAGTCTGTTTGCTCACTGGTTTGTTCATGTCATGTGACCTTCTCTGTTTGGTATATATAGCCCTCATGTTGCCATTGTCTCTTGTTGTGTATTAACGTAATATTGTTCCTGCTGTTAATGAGTCTTTGTTTATGGTCATGCTGTTTCCATTCATGCCAAGTCAAGTCAAGTCTGTTTCAGTCAAGTCATCGTTTGGATTTCTGTTTGTTTGGATATCACATTTTGGATTACAATAAAGCTGCACTTGGGTTCATTTGGGTTCAACTCGCCTCCAGTGGATCATTATTATCATTAATTGTACTTTTACCCTCTCACTGCTGAGGAATATGTGACCCTGAATCACAAAGCATAAGGGTCAATTTTTCAAAACTGAGTTTTATACATCATCTGAAAGGTGAATAAATAAGCTTTCCATTGATGTATGGTTTGTTAGGATTAGACAATATTTGGTCGAGATAAAACTATTTGAAAATCTGGAATCTGAGGGTGCAAAAAATCAACTTTAAAGTTGTCCAAATAAAGTTCTTAACAATGCATATTGCTAATCAAAAATTAAGTTTTGATATATTTACAGTAGGAATTTTACAAAATATCTTCATGGAACATGATCTTTACTTAATTTCCTAATGATTTTTGCCATAAAAGAAAAATCAATAATTTTGACCCATACAATGTATTTTTGGCTATTGCTATAAATGTACTCCAGCGACTTAAGACTGGTTTTGTGGTCCAGGGTCACATATAATGTAGCGGAGCAAGAAAAGTTGCGGGGCAAAATATTTACACGCTCCTGAATGTTTCTGTGTGTGCGGAACCCAATCTTCAACACGCGTGTGTGTGTGTGTGTGCGTCATTTAAAGCAGCGCATTAATATAGAACGGTGATTACACTGACTTGGAAGTACCTGTGCATTAAACAGTTTTAATACATACCTGCCAGCCAGTCAGAATTGAGTATGACAGACCATGGTATAAGCACCATTAAACTAGTACAATTTTGGTTTGCTAAAGCTAATGGTGTGAATCAGGCACCACTGTCATTTCCCATTGGTTCAGTGCAACCAAGAAATGAGCATTCTGATAAAATGTAGTACAAGGTGATCATCTGCTTGAAGATCCTTATATCCACAAAACTCATAATAAAGCACAGATCTCATCAAGCATGTCCAGGCAATCATATATGATAAAGCATAACGGCAGCTCATTTCGTAATTAAAAGGGCATTTTCTTTATCGCCATAACTTCTAGGATGAAAAGAAGCACTCTAGTCTCAATCAGGGGAATGGCACTTGATGAGCAGAGATACTTGGTCTACGGATGAAACCGTGAAGCCGCATTAGAGAGCCTGTGTTCATTATCATTAGAGTCTCAACCGCTGTGGTCTGCTTTGCTCCAGTTCCCCGAGTCCGCAAAAGCAATTCGGTCCCCGTATCTGAGCCATATTAGAACAAAAGAGGCAATCAGGATAGAGGAGAAGAAAAGCCCAATTTTCTCCTGGCTAATTAAAGTAAAGGAAGACAAGATGAAGGGCAGTGCCCCCAGCATCCCTGTGCAAACTGAAGGACCCTTAAAGGCTGCTCTTTTATGTGTCTGGAAATTGGGCGCCACTTTTTTTCTATGACAAATCTCCAAAGAGAATGAAAGAGAGAGGATTAGAGAGACAGAGGAGGTGTTCATGTCTTTTGATAGCAAGACAGGAGGCCTTTTACATCTATACATTACAGAAGCACGTAAATACTTACATGTGATATAATATTACCTTCTGAATGAATCTGACTTCAAACCATCACTCTGTAAATGTTTTGAATGGATGTTACAAGCAATACAATTATATAAGGGGATTTTAATGGTAGAGCTTTCATTTGATCAGTGTGAGAAAGATTTTCTGAATTCTGCAGTGCAGTAGATGCTTAAAAATGTGGTCTGGCTATGGTTTATGTGAATAACTGGTATGAACACAATCTGCATTTCTCAGAAATTCACAGTGGGACTCATGTTGATGAGAATTACTGCAAAAAATCCTATATTTCAAAGAAAAATACTTTTTTTTCTAGTTCTAAAATTTGGTAATTGCTGTTTGTTTATGAGAAGCATATGATTCAAGTAAAAATAATTCACTTTTTTTTCTTTATTATAGTTAGAAATGTTTAATAAAACATAAAGAGAAGGCTTTAATATGTGGATCATGGTTTTGTATATCAAGTAAGAAACTCTAAAATTTGGTAAAATTTGGTTTGTTTATCAGAAGCAAAATTTTATAAGTTAAGTCTTATTCTTTTTCATGATTTTAAACATAAATCGAACAGAATTTAGTGAAATTGCCAATTAAGTACGAAATATATGTTCCCTTTTAGTCAAAATCTCTTAAAGAAGAAGTCCACTTAGAGAACAATAATTTACAGATAATGTACTCACCCCCTTGTCATCCAAGATGTTCGTGTCATTCTTTCTTCAGTTGTAAAGAAATTGTTTTTTAAGGAAAACATTTCAGGAGTTTTCTTCATATAATGGACTTCTATGGTGCCCCGAGTTTGAACTTTGCTTGAGGCTGTCTACACTGGATGTGACAAAGCGACCATTGAAAATTATTTTGTGTCATTTTGCTGAGTGTGTTATTGTGCTGATATCTTAAGGACTACTGGGACAGCTGACTTTATAAAGCCATTTTTTCTAAAAATCATCATCTTTTGAGTCAAATTCTTACATGTAATCAGTCAATTATAATAATAATACATTTGGGCTGTTACTAAACAAATGAAATGAGTATCAAATTCATCTTTGCAGAAGCTGCATATGAAGTGACATTTAGATGTATTTATACATGTTGATGCAGCTTAGAGGGGACATGGAATGCTTTAACTTGCAGTTACAAATGCATAAATTACATAAAATATTGAATATTGATATTTGAAATGATTGAAAACATGAAAAAGATACTTTAAATATGAAATTAAAACCACCAGTAGGTGGCAGCAAGTTGCTGTTAGTAAGTGAATCATTGCAATTGAACCAAATCGCAGATCCTGATTTTACCAAGTACGACATGTTCCTGGATCAACAACTTTGTTGACCCTGGAACATCATTGTGATGAACCAATCAGATTTGAAAAAACAGCTTATAGTTTAGGCTTACAATCAGTGTTTGTACATCAGTGTCATCTATTATTTCCTCTGATTTTAGGGATTACTCATGGGTAAAGTTAGGTTTAGGTGTAGGGATGTGGTCAAGATTACATTTTTGAATTAAAATGTTGTTCCAGGGTCAACAAAATATGTTGATCCAGGAACACATTAAACAGTGCTGTTGAGGTGTTTGGATTGATTTTTGTTGGCGAAACAGAGCAAAAATAGCCAATATGCTGTCTAAAACACAAGTCTCAGTTCAATAAACAATACCACATTTGTAACTATTCTGATTTTTGAAAGAAAAAAACGGCACTCTTCATGTGATATTGATTACCTACATGAAATGATATAAATATATACATTTTCTGCCCCCATATCTTGAATTATGTGATCAGTCCTAATGGATATTAATAGACTAAATCATGCAGTAGAAAAACGCACTGTAAACGCGTAGGCTATGCACGGTAAGTCACCAATGCGTGCACTCTGTTGTTTTGTTTTGTTTGGTTTTTGTAATATACTCAATAATGTCTTAATGTCTCACGAGTTCAGTACTTGCTCTAAACCTGCACAGATTTGGCTTGCATTAACTTTCCCAAGAAATTAATGAGTGAATATAACTTACGAAAAGTAACCCGCCAAATTGGCTAGTGATTTGACAGCATTACCCGCCACAGCTGATTTTTACCCGCATTTGAACACAGCACATCTCAATTCTCACAAAGATGCGTGTTCTCGCGTCCTTCCGAGTTCATTCTTTCAAGGAAACCTGGCAAGACCTCCACGAGAACACAAGTCCGTTCTTTGCGTTCTTGGAATTGAGAAAAAGCCAAAGTGATCAGCCCCTTTGAGTATACCATTATAAACTTGCTCAGGTGCAACCCAGCTAACTGCCCCACCTGACATCAATAGTAGTGGTGTGGATTACTTCAGAATAAAATGAGCTGTTTCTTGAAGATTCCACTGTTAGTAGCGCAGGGTACGGCAAAGAATTCACCATGGTTAGAAAAGCGCTTTCAAAAGACCTCTGGGATAAACTTGTTGAAAGGCACAAGTTAGGAGAAGGCTACAAAAACATTTCAAAGGCTTCAGCTATCCCTCAGAGTACTGTTCAGAGCATCATTAAGAAGAGGAAAGCATATGGCACCACCAGCACATTGCCTAGATCAGGCTGTCTGTCCAAAGTGGACGGCAGAGCCAGGAGGACATTGATAAGAGGAGCTACCATGAGGCAAAAGGCAGCTTCGAAGGACTTGCATGGCTTTATGGCTGGGTTTGGTCAGTCTGTGAATGTGACAATTATCTCTCAACTTTACACAAAGCTGGCCTGTATTGCAGGGTGGCACCAAAGAAGCCTTTCCTAAAAAAGTGTCACACTCAGTCTCATTTGCGCTTTGTAAAAAAACACATTTGGAAGAGTCTGGCAAAAGGTGCTATGGTCTGATGAGACCAAAATTGACCTTTTTGGACTGGACTTCAAGCGCGAAAAGCAAACACAGCACAGCACCTAAAACACACCATACCTACTGTGAAGCATGGTGGCGGCAACATTATGTTGTGGGGCTGTTTCTCTTCAGCTAGGACTGGGCGTTTGGTCAGGATTGAAGGGAAAAAGGATGCTGCCAAGTACGTCCAAATTTTTGAGGGAAGCCTGCGTTTTGTGGGCGGAGCCTATCTGGTAGAAGAAAATGACAGTTTTCAAGTAGCCGTCTAAGGAGCCATGGAATAAAATAATAAAAAAATGTAAATTTGATTTTATATTTCAAAATACTGACTTCATTCTCGCAATTCCGAGATTATATCTCACAGTTATAAAAAGGAAAAAACAACTAGTATTCACTCTTTTCCGCTCAGCTCAGAATAGGAGTTTATCCCACACTTCTGGCTTTTTTCCTTCAGAGCTGATAAACTCACTTTTGAGTTAAATCGAGTTATAAAGTCCGAATTAGGAGATATAAACTTGCATTTGCGAAAAAAAAAGTCAGAATTGTAAGATAAATAAATGTTATGTAAAAACATTAATACGAATAGGTTTAAATAATATTCCATGCTGTAACTGCAGGGATAATACAATACGTCCCCTGTGAACAGCATATGTGAATATTATGTAAACCTATTGTTTAAATCCAATTTATGCTTTAAAAGTAGAGTAATCATAGCAGTTTTCATCTGCGTTTAGCTTCGAATGGCGTCTTTGATGACAATATTCTATAAAAGTTATCTGCATTCCGATTTTGACATCAAAAGGCACAAAATATATTTTTGTCTCTTATGCCATGGATTTTACCCAATTACCTCCACTTGTTACCAGTATTTTTCTGCAACCACTATGCGCGCGCAGCTGCAAGTGACGTAAATGTGACGTCTACTCAAAATTGGTCTATAGGCACTGTACTTGACATATTTTTACATTTTAATAGGATATTACAATGCATTTTAATACTTGCGATATGTCAAAAAATATATAATAAGAACTTATAAAGAATGAAAGCTTCTGTGGGTTCTTCTACATGGTTGCACAAGAATGCTCTTGTGTGTAACTGTAAGTGCGCATGCAGATGTTTCTAAAGACGTTCTGACATTTCCATGTATTCAATTGTTTATTTGTGGAAATGCTGAATTATTACATTTTATGTTACTGTAGGGAGCCAGTTCTGTTTTCCATGGCAACTGGCAGAGCCCACACTATCACTGACATTATCTGCTCTCACACAGTCACAGAGCTGCAGCTAAAGAGATTTGGATGTGTTGCCTTGTTCCCTGGTAAAGGAGCCTATAATGCCAGGTTGCAGAACTGTACTCGGCACACCATCCTCAAAAGAAGCATCACATTTAATCAGATTTAAATCAGTTATTCAATATAGGAGGCACATTTTCATAGACATAGAAGCATGATGGAAATACTGTAATTGAGGCTTACAGAAAAAAAAAAAACTAAAAATGAAGAAAGAAAGTGATAGAATTATAGGTGTTAAATGCAAACAGAACTGTGATGGTTCAGCGACTGCAATTAAGGTGTCAGCTCACCCAAAAATGAAAATTTGTTACCATCATTCACTCACCCAAACATGTAAGATTTCATCCTTCTTTTTAACATTTTCCCAGAATGTCTGATGGGCTGTCAAAAGAGATGAGGATGAGTAAATGAGATTTCAGGGTAAACTGTCCCTTTAAGAAGATTCTTGGTTTGGCTTTTGATGCTCACGCTTGGGTCTAAGGTAACGAAAACAATGCAGCTGCCAATTATGAACAGTAGATGACATAGAGTTATGACTTTTTGTCATTCCTCAATAGATATGAAAGGCTCTCATCTCTAAAAGTGGGATAATTCATAAGCATTAATGCTGGTGTGTGTGGGGAGAATTCTGACCCCATGGAATAAGTGGTGGCAGATGATAAATGATCGAGTAAAAGTGCAGCAGAATAATGAAGACACAACAAACAGAAAGAAAAATGAACTAAAATGGAATGAACAGTGCTCAAATGATAGTGTAAAACAGAGGAGGCCACAGAAAAGTTTGCAAAGCAAAAGGTCAAGTTATTGCTTTACAATAAACATATCAAAACATCAAGATTAATTAATTTGAGCCAAAGAAAACCTTTTTCAAACAATATATCTTGAGATCCTAATATATATTAAGTTGATTTTTATTACCATGTTGGCAAATATTTTTTTTTTTTCCCAAATATTTTTTTAAAGGTTCACTCACATATTAAGACATTTTAGAGCTACTGAAGAGAATAAAAAATAAATAAGGCATTGAAGAAGGTTATTTGTCGTTCCTCAGCTTTTCTTTAATATTGCACTTGGTTAGCCTTTTTTAATCTTCAAACTATGTTTGTCTTTTTTGCAACGTTTTGCTATTTTGGAGTTACTGACACCCAGTTGCATTAATGCATTATCAGGTAAACATAACTGGTTACCAATGGCATTGTAGAAATGTTGTATTTAATGTCAGCTTCTTGAGATAAAGTGAGCAGTATTCAGAGGGTCTTGTGATCACAACATGATATAATATGAATGGACAAAAACAAAATGCAGATTTTTATGGAAAAGAAAGTGCGTAATGGCAAGCAAGGACAACAGTGCAGCCTGAGCCAGTCAGAGAAATGAACAGTGTGGAGAGAGATGTGGTGACAAAGAAAGATGGAGGGAAGAGCGAAGAGGAAAGCAGAGGGCAGAAGCAGCAGGAGAGAGCAGGAGAAAAGGGCAAAAGCAATGGATAGATGGGGGTGGATTGTGTGCAAAAGTGTGATGCTGAGTTTGGCTGGCTTACAGACCCTCTCCATAATTCATCTGAGTTCTCTTGCTGGCTGAGCCTACAGGCTGTCTGCCACTCAACCCGAGCCTCTTTTAATTAATGCGAGGTGGGGACTCAGAAATCCCAAAAAACCCTCTCTGTTCCTCAGTTTCTCCTGGATGAGCCTTTAAGGGCTCTGTCTTTTGTCAGCTATTTTCCAAAGACACACTGTTTTAATGTGTGTATGAGTAATAATGATGATCTGTGTGTGGCACATGCAATTCCTGGAGTGTGTTCATACAAGCATACTTCATAAATGTCCATTCTTTTCTTATGAGCAATTAAGTACAATTAAATGTCCATTAAAAGGCTCTATTAAACCCAAATTTGACTTTTGTGGCTTTTAGTTCATGTCTATTAACTTTGAGGTCATCTATAGAACCATTCAAAAGTTCAGTGTCAGATTTTTGTTTTGCAAGGATGCATTCAACTGATGGACAGTGGCGGCAAAGACATTCATAATGTTACGAAAGATTTCTATTTTAAACAGGGTTTGTACAGATACTGCAAAATGAAATTCCAGCACTTTCAAGGACTTCAATCAGATATCTCACTTATCAAATAATGTCTTCTTTTTCAAATTCTAGAAAAAAGATAAATAGATCAATAAAAACATACAAAAAAAAAATATGTAGTGAAATTTGTGCCAATATTCATCAAACTAATCCAGCGTTTTGCAAATAAACAATCAGCTTTGCAAAGAAAAAACACAACTTTCAAACAAACACAAAGTGATTCGCAAATACAAAGCTCTATTTGAGAGAAAATGCAGAGGTATGGACAAATATATGCATTGTGAGTCACAACTGTGAGGCTCAGTTGCCTTTTTATAGGGAAACTTGCTTTGATTTTCTCACAAATGCATGCAGGCAGATTTTCTCACAAATACAATTGAGCAACTTCCTTTTCCAAAAAACAGCAGATGGCGCTGTCGGTCCATTTACACTAGTCTCCTGAGACCCGAAATACCCTTTTACCTTTTCAGGGAATACAGCAGACCAACATGAATGGGGAACACCTGAGTTTCTGTCTTACCATATCTATAATTAACCATTCAGATGTTTTCACAAAGCGACCCTATACTATAATGTCAGTGAAATTCATAGTATGTGCTGTAAAGTTGTTAACATGATTGATTATTTGAAAAATCAGTAGAGACATGGCTAAGCATGTAACTAGGATGTGTTTCCCTATAAAAACTGATCCATTCTCCATGTCCTCTGTTGAATTGTGGGATATAGAATATATACATATGTTGATACAATTGTTCAACATTCAAAACAATGCAGGGGTATAATAACAATATATCATCTCAGAATATACTGTAATACCAAAATGCCTACACGGGGTGAAGACACACTCTGGACAGCAAGGACTCTTCTCGGAGTGACTCAGATGACGAATGTTTTCATTTTAGCCACTAATATAATTTCTGACAGTAGCCTCTGATTCTTAACTTCATGAGTTAAAATGTTCCTCGGATATCAACATATGTATATATCCCGCAATTCAACAGAGGATAAGAAGTACGGAGAATAGATCAGTTTTTATAGGGAAAGACTACATAGTTAAGTGTTTAGCCATGTCACTACTGATTTTTGAACTAATCAATCATGTTAACAGCTTTACATCACTTATTTTGAATTTCACTGACATTGTAGTATAGGGTCGCTTTGTGAAAACATCTAAATGGTTAATTATAGACATAGTAAGACAGAAACTCACCTGTTCCCCACTCATGGTGGTCTGCTGTATTCCCTAAAAGTTAAACGGGTGTTTTGGGTCTTAGGAGACTAGCGTAAATTGACCGACAGCACCATCTGTTGTTTTTGGGAAAGGATGTTGCTCAATTGCATTTGTGAGAAAATCTGCCTGTACACATTTGTGAGAAAATCAAGCCAAGTTTCCTCATAAAATGGCATAAAACTGTTAAAACACACAATGCATATATTTGTCCACACCTCTGCATTTTCTCTCAGATAGATTTTTGTATTTGCAAATCACTTTGTGTTTGTTTGAAAGTTGAGTTTTTCTTTGCAAAGCAGATTGTGTTTATTTGCAAAACGCTGGATTTGTTTTATGAATATTGCCACAAAATTCACTCCATAAAAAAAATAAAGAGAAGCACATGCAAAGTATTACTATTAAATAGGGGTGTAACAATACATGTCTTCATACCGAACCGTCACAGTATGGGCATCTCGGTTCGGTGCATGAGGCCTTACAACGAATACAGGCAATTCACCCTCAACTCAGAAGGGGGCACCCGCAATAATGCAACTCTGTTTGATAACCGCCAGCAGAAGAACAGCGAATGCCAGGAGTTGCGCACTTGAAAACAAAGCCCACTAGACAGTGACCATGTGCGGATTCTGAAAGAGTCTCTCACTGTCAACTGTCTGCGAAAAGGAGCTTTGTGCTCTTGTATCCTACCTCTCTCACTCGGCACAAATCCAAATATTCCATAATATTTTCATATTTGCGATGTATCCAAATGCTAAACTATTATATATTTTGTAAATTATAGATTTTGCACTTCAGTCACGTTCTAACGGTGACACGGTGAGGCGGGTGCGCTGATGTTTGGTTTGCTGTGTTTTATTTGAATAAAGTACCAACTGCGCTGTCAAGTTAGCAATGCTAGAAGCACGATTACTTCAACTTTCCTCATACCAGCAAAATCAGCTTAAACAAAAAACAAATAGAATGTCGCTTTCTGCCATTTGAGTTTCCTTTCTGTCACAAAACTGAACTGAAATTTAGCAAATATAGGCTGTTACGTGTCGCACAGTTTTTTCCCTTGTCTGTCAGTTAACTAAATTAAATACTTTTTAAGTATTTATTCCTTGTATGTATATATGCACTGCAGATTTGATAGCCTATATATGACATTCATTTGATATAATATTTGGTATTTTCACATGTAGGTGGAAAAATATAGTAATTTGTACTACTGTCTGTTTAAAGTAAATGAAAAGAAACCCAGCATAGTAGATTTTTTTTTCTGTTGCACCGGAATCGTATCGGACCGTGACCCTCGAACCGAGGTACATACCGAACCGTGACATCTGTGTACCGTTACACCTTAAAGTATTACAAAGTAAACTACACTTTTACTATAGCGATACTGTGGCGATGAAGGATGATTTTGAAGTTGGAGGAGAAAATGAGATGGAAGTTTTTCGACATACCCTAACTGTACTGACACAGATTACACAGAGTATGCATGCGCATCACAGCGAACAGACAAGACGAGCGTTCGAGGTTAAAAAGTATATAAATTGTACATTTTGGAAAATAACCTATCATTTTGTAGATAAGACCCTTCTTTCTCGGTTGGGATCGTTTAGAGCCCTTTGAAGCTGCACTGAAACTGCATTTTGGAAGTTTAACTTGTTGACACCATAGAAGTCCACTATATGGAGAAAAAAATTCTAGAATGTTTTCCTCAAGAAACATAATTTCTTTACGACTGAAGAAATAATCATGATTAATTTCAGAAGAATGTGTGATTAATTAGTTATTTTTTGTATCGATTGACATCACTATATACGTTTCTGTATTCTAAAAGCTGACAAAACCAACTTTTATTAGATAAATGCATTTAAAATGCATTCCCTTGTAAGAAAATCGATTGAAAATATTGATGACTCATCCCACACCACAGACATCTTTGTCCAATCAAATGCTCTCCAGAATAAGAATGCCCTGCTCCCAGATACCACCTGCAGCTGACTAACGTCATGGTACCTCAGAATTCATCAGGGTCAGTTTAAGATTGAATCTTGATGAATCAAGAATCATTTTAAAATCAAATCATGCCAGGAAGAATCAAAATCGATGAGATCGGTAGAGCCTCCTACTTCTAATAGGTGGGTGGTTATTCTCTTGGGCAGCTTGCTGAAATATAATGATAGATTCAGAGCTCTGGAATACTGCACTGGTCCATTTGACTTGATTGTGTCCAATCAAAGTATCTGGCTGCGGGGCCGTGTGATTGGAGCGAATCAGTCAGTCATTAGCCAGGCAATCAGCTCAAATGTCTCCTTTCCCATGGGAGCCCCACATCGGCCGTTCTGAGAGGGAAAAAGGATGGGATAGAAAGGGAGCAGAAAACAACAGTCCTGTTCAATCACAGCGTTAATCAGATTTCTATTTACCTCCTATGTCTCTTCTTTTTTACTCTTTCACAATGAAATGTGTCTCCAAATGTGTCTCTGGGAGCTATTTCACGTGTTCCTGGAATCTCATCTCTTCTCTTCTCTTCTCTTCTCTTCTCTTCTCTTCTCTTCTCTTCTCTTCTCTTCTCTTCTCTTCGTGATGTATGGCCCCTGTCAGAGATGGAATCAATGGGATGGTGGTTGTTTTAATTTAGCAGAGCGCTGAGAGGATACTGATCCTGGCAGTCAGAGAAGAGGAATGGCAGTGGCCTTTCACCATCTGTTTTTACTTTCCCTCCCTGTTTCACACATTGATCAACATCCAGCACTCGCAGCGACTGCTTGAACCCGCTTGGCGTAGGTGGCTACGCACAAACAACAGCCATATTTGCCACCGGTGCTAATTGACACTGTTAATCTGTATATTTAAATAGAAGACTTCAAGGTAAGGCTTGATATGGATCCCCTTTAGTTTGACACTGTCTCACATCGAACCTATCATCATCATTTTCATCACCTTGATTAATCTTATTCATTTCTCTCTATACTGTGTGACTGCAGGACGCCTGTCTGGAAATCCATCCACTGGAAATAGTAATGAGAGACAACAGCAGGAATAAAGAGGGATGGAGACTATATGCTCATCAACAGCAACAGATTTTACAGCTATAAATTAAGACTGTAGTCATAAATTATCATTCTGACCATCAAAGCTAGTGAGCCCCCTCAATAGGCAGCATTTTAATGCATCATAACAGTGCTCCTGATGATAATACAAGCAACTTAATTATGCTGTCTACTTTTAGCCAAGAAGAAGGCTACTTCTGAAGAAAGCTATTGTGACCAGTGCAGTGAAAAATAAATCATGATGGTAAACAGCATGAGAGGAATGTTGACTATAAATGCAATTATTTTTTATACTTTCTATATGAAGAGTTCAGATGCAAAACCAGCTAAAAGCCATCTCGGTCAAAAATGAGATAATGATACTGAGTGAATGCTCTTGACACATATTATATGTCCATCAAATACTTTTATTTCGAACTCGCTAAATTCCAGCCTCAGCCCAATTAGAAATCCTAGTACTTAGAAACCTATACAAAGTAGCCAGTAAGAAACGCTCATTTTAAAGAAAAACGTCAGGTGGATTTAGCTGGTTTTGCATCTGAACTCTTCATATATATATATATATATATATATATATACTGATACTGTAGCTCAAATTGCTCAAGAAGTTAATACTGGTTCTGATGAAAATGTGTAAAAATACATCGCAGGTTGTTGCATATAGGGTTGCATAGCCACAGACCAGTCACAGGGTGCCCATGCTGGCCCTTGTCCACCGCCGAAAGCTCCAACAGTGGGCATGTGTATTGTGAATAATTAAAAATGAAAACTGTTATTAATAACTACTAAATTTTTACACAAAATATTACCATATAAATATATGTAAATACGTAATACTAAATATATAAATATATATTTAATATATAACAGATTAAAGAAAAAAAATCTGTGTTGAAAGTACACTGCAATTCAAAAGTTTGGGATCAGTAAGATTTTTTTTAAAAGATGTTTCTTATGCTCATCAAGGCTGCATTTATTTGATCATAAATAAAGAAAAAAACTGTAATATTGTGAAATATTGTTTCAATGTTAAATAACTGTTTCTTTCCTTTGGCCTGAAATTAACAGATCAGGAAATTGTCTAGATTCTTCTGCATGGATTTGCAGAAGTTTTCCCCACTTAAAAAAAAAAAAATCCTGGACCAGTGGCCAAATCCTGGAACAAAGTAACCTTTGACATCAGTAGGCGGAGTTTCCACTACAGACTGCAGGTTTTAAAAGCCGTTGGAGTTCAGGCAAATAACAGCATTAACAAAAACAACTAAATATGCAGACACTCTCCTTCTGCAAGAGACAATAAGCAATTCTGGTCACAGTTGGTGATGTAGAGGATTCTGCTCTCTGCCAGTGGAAACGTGAGCCGGCTCTGAACCAGTGCCACTCTTGGCCAAGCACCGACTCCAACTCCAGCACCAGCCCCAGTGGAAAAGTGGTACTATGACATGGTACTTCATATGTAGGCAGCTCACTAGCTCTTGAATGCCGTTTAAATAGTTGACAGGGAGCCTTGTGATGTAAATTTGATGTCAGCACACTGTGTACGGAAGAGAGCGGCGGGGAAACAGAAACGGCGAAGGGTTAATGGAAGTGTGCACGGAGACTCCCAGTGGTCCTGGAGAGCACTTCCTATGTAACCCACGGGCAAGAGACGAAGAAAAAGCATTAACCGTTTTCCCAGCCTGTCACATGGGATCCGCCTCATTTACAGCCATGTACATCATTCCTGAAAATGACACGAACCAAAGAGCAGAAAAAAGGAACAAAGAACCAGAGATGGAGAGTGATAAAAGGAAAGGCGAGGTGCATATGGGAGTTTTAAGCATGTTTTATATAGCGTGTGACTGGTGAGAGTGTGGGAAACGGATCTCTCATGGGCTCTTTAAGGATAATAGGACCATCTTCAACCTGCCACGTTTCCTCTTCACACATACTTTTTCATTGACTCATACATTCACTCTCTCTCTCACTCTTTTCTCTTTCTCTCTAATAGGCCAATCTGTCCTTCTCCTGCTTGGCCACCTGGACTGCTCTTTGAGTCGCAAGTAGTTTTGATGAGATTCGCCACAGACAGGCCACTGACCCTGAACTGATCTGAGACGCACTCTAGTTCACTGGTCATTTCCCGGTCTGTTCTGGGAAAAGGTGACAGGGGCCGATCTGTCTGCTTCATGACCAATGCGGGACAATACACAACCCTCACCTTATAACTATGGACTTCAATCTGTAGCTAATGGTGAGGCAAAGGTTAATTGATCCACAGCTGGGATTGCAGCTCCATCAGCAGAGGAGAACTGTGCCAATAAATGATCCTAAGCAAGCCATTTGTCATCATTTATAAAAGGTCAAAATGTCTTTCCTTCCTCTCAGGGTGGATAACTAAATAAAATAGCCTTTTCTTTTTCAAATAAGTTATGTGTTTTAAGTTAAAATCCCTTCGGTAGACCTTGACCTCTTGACTCGCTGATCAGTATGCAGGTGTGATTGTGCCGCAATCAACGTTTCTTGAGAAATGCGTTGAAGGCAGTGGCCCATAGGGGGAGCTGTGTGATATGATAACTGACCGCACGGTGATTTATTCTCTAATAGAGAAAGCATTGGAGACGGACAGGGAGAGGAGTGGAGGGGGGCAGTCTGACATTTCAAGTTCAATGGCCGCTACAGGCAAAAATGTCAAAATATTCAGCCTACGGTACCTGTCAAAGTCAAGACGAGTTTTCCGAAAGGTGGAGAAAGTTACGCTATAATCAGTTCATTAGCTCAACTCGCTCTCTTCATATTGTTCTCAACTTTATGGATTCAATTGGCCATCTTACATATACGCAAGCACACTTCAATGCATACCAAGGACTTTGCTGCCAGTTGCATAACTTTTCCAACTTGATTCTTCATTAAAGTCTTCGATCTCTCAGGCTACAGCAGAGAGTAATACTGTTAAAAATATCTAAATGGCTTCATTCACTACTAGCTACAGTATAGTACGTCACACTTGTTATGAAGGCTAAGCTGAACCTAATGAAAAGACAAGCAGACGTTGAGTCTTAGATCCTTCGGGAAAGAAACTGCTAGTTGATCAGCATATTTTCTTGGTGAACATAATGGTTATGCTTGTCTACTAGCTACACCAGCATCAGTATAAACCAGCTTAGGCAAGGATGCTGGTTATTTCAAAAGGATAATATTTATGATGGGCACTTTTCTGCTGGTGAAGTTGAAAGACCATTTTTTTCCCAACCAGTTAAAAGCTGTGAGACCAATTTTAACCAGCACTTAAACCACCTTAGACTGTCTGAAGATGTTGTTTTCAGTAAAAGAAAAAAGCAAGATTTTGCTTTATTTTGGATATATATAATGTACAGAATGTCACATTTTCTCAAATAATGTTGTTAAAAATACATGAGAGTAAGCTGGTAGGGGAGAGTGGGGTAAGATGAGCCACTTTTATTTATGTGGTTCTCAAGATAAGGGCAGAGAAAGTAATTTCAGGATGTTTCATATCATTTTAAATTATCTGAACATATCTATGACAAAGGGTTTTAAAATTATGGCTTCTTATAACAATTTGCCCCAAGTTAGGGGTAAATTGACCCGAGTCAGTGAGCAAGATTAACCATGTGGGTGAAAACTGACCATCTGACTGAATCTGATTCAAACCCATGTAAAACAGTCATATTTCTTTTCTTAAAGCTAACCTAAACAAAACCAATCAAAAAGTTACATTTTCAATCTTTAATTGTGCATTTCTAGAAAATATGTTGAGCACCAAATTTTTAACTTTATGCCAAAAATCATGTTCCATGAAGATATTTTGTAAATTTCCTACTGTAAATATAGCAAAACTTAATTTTTGATTAGTAATATGCATTGCTAAGAACTTCATTTGGACAACTTTGGACAATTCATTTGGCAATGTTCTCAATATTTTAATTTTTTGCACTTTCAGATTCAAGATATTAAAATAGTTGTATTGGCCAAATATTGTCCTATCATAATAAACCATACATCAGTGAAAAGCTTATTTATTCAGCTTTCAGACTGAAAAATTGACACTTTTGACTGGTTTTGTGGTACAGGGTCACATATGATAAAGTGTAATATCACTTTAAAATACCAGTTTATACTTTAAAGATTTAACTTAACTTCAGTGCCTTATGGTGGGGTAAGTTACAGTGTTGGCTCAACTTACCCAACAGCATTTGGCTCACTTTGCCCCATAGCTGGCATTTTGGAAAAAAATAGCTAGCTTACCAATTCAGGCTAATATTTAGCTAAATGATTTGCATGGTTTCATATGTTGCTAAATCACCTATATGCATCATAAATATTTTTTGACCTGCATAAATTTGCTTTGACGTAACAGTTTTTAAAGTAAATGGGTGCCTTCCACTCCTCCCATGTGTTTCTCCGTTTTACAGACTGGCAGAAATTATGTGTGATTCCAAAATTCATGGTCACATGACAGTAAAAGTGTACACTTTCCAAGATACAGGGGTGAGTCAACTTCCCCACCGGCTCAACTAACCCCACTCTCCCCTACTTCATTACTATAATATCGAAGGTTAAAATGAACTGATTTGTATACAAATGCTTAAATTACACTCAATAAAGTTTTTATAATAATAAAGTTACAATTACATAAATATATTTTTACTCCAATTCATTTTTTTTTAAAATATACTTTTTTTAAAGGCACTATCTGTCTGAATACTGTAATAAAATGGACAGAATTTGAAATCAGAGACTTTGTTTCATATCAAAAGTAGCAAAGCACTAAGCTTATTGCGATAGTGCTATAATGTACAGCTAAAATCGATAAAATATATATATTTTTGCCCAGCCTTAGTATTCACAGTATTTAAGAAAGAAAGAAAGAACATAACTGGTACATACAGGGGTTGGACAGTGAAACTGAAACACCTGGGTTTAGACCACAATTAGTATGCCGTTTGGCCTCCTTTTGCAGCCAATACAGCATTATTTCATCTTGAGAATGACAAATACAAGTCCTGCACAGTAGCCAGAAGGATTTTGAGCCATTCCTTTCGCAGAACAGTGGCCAGGTCGCTATGTGATGTTGGTGTATAAAAACATTTCCTGACTCGCTCCTCCAAAACACCCCAAAGTGGCTCAATAATATTCAGATCTGGTGACTGTGCAGGCCATGGGAGATGTTTAACTTTACTTTCATGTTCATCAAATCACTCTTGTCACCAGTCTTGCTGTGTGTATTGGTGCATTATCATCCTAATACACGGCACCACCTTCAGGGTACAATGTTTGAGCTATTGGGTGCACAAAGTCAACCTTCACACTCTGCTCTTATTGGTGGAATGTGCGATCAGTAAAGACTGGCCACCAGGCTGCATAAATATAGCCATGAAACCTCCAACACTATATTGGCCAGTGTTTCAGTTTCATTGTCCAACCCCTGTATGTTGTAAGCCTATCCTTCAACACAGTATATACAATATTTAAAAATGCAGGAGAGGACTTGGGGTAAATTTTAGAGTGTTGTTACAGCAGACGTTAGTGTTCCATCTTAGAGACAGAGCCATTGGGAAGAGAGAGAGGAGATGGGGTGTTAAAGATGGAAAGGACAGCCATAGCGTTTATCACACCATCCTTACTAGTGTCCGCACCAAGGGGCATATGAAAAGAGAAAGAATGACTAAAGAAGGACATAGAAAAGCTAAAAAAGAAGGTTAAGACAGCCCAGGCAATGCTACAAACCACTGTCACCTTCTAACCTTATGATAGTTTCAAGCTAATACTGAATTTAATTTAATTCAAAACACTTGTAATATACCAAAGGGGAGACGTGCAGTTTGCAGCTAAATTTCTCCTAACCTGCATTTGCCTGGTATATCTTTGGCTTTTCTATTTCTGCAGTGGTTACTTTGAGCAACATTAATATCATAGTCTTCTGAAGCATGAAAAAATTGAAGCTGCGCTCAAAGGGCCCTTTGAAATGGCATCATTTTAGGTGGAGGAAATGGTTATAGCCGGAGGCACTCACTTTACAAGAGTATTCATTGTTAGCCTCCTGTGAATGGGAATCTACTATGGCTTTCCAGCGCACTTGATCAGTACATTGCTGACTTCTAAGAAAGTTCTTATGAAAGCACACGTACGAAAAAGCCTGGTTATCGTTGTAATTACTCACAACCAAATGCCAATAACTGTCATCCAGCCATTTTCAAGACTGAGTTACAGAAAGAAATGGAGAGTGTGAGCAGGCAGAAGATCACTAATGGATTTCTTGAAGGAACATACATAGTTTAAACAACCGTACTTCCTGGTAAAAGAGGGAAGTAAACACAGGCTCAGGTTTTAAAATGATGTACTTGAGAGTGGTATTCACCTATAATTACCTATGACTTGTTCTCGAAGCCTGACCTGACCTGAATAAACACGGTACAAGACAAATACTACGTTCTAAATCTAGCATTCATATTTATTTATAGGTGACTGATTAGCTTACTATTCTGATTCAGATTTAAAATGCAAATAGACTACAATTAGTTAATTAATGGCACTTACAACACCAGGGATCAGCACAGAAATTAGATAGGGAAAGGAAACATAATAAAAATACATACAGTACTTGCATGTTGTTTCTGTTCTTCACACAGCAGTGACAAACTGTACCTTTACTGTCCGCAGGCTATATGCCTCAAACAAGGTCAAAAAGTACAGTATGTGGTCTATATGTCCTTCAAGCACATGCACATTCATTTTTTACAGATCTGATTTATGGGATAACCTGTGATGGTCATGCCTGAGCTAAAGCTTTTTTTTAACCATAAATCTTGTTAGCCTTTGTTAGCTCATTTTCATGTTCAAACAGTGCCGGGCAGAGAAGCTCTTAAAGTACTAACTTAAGTATTAACTGCTTAAGAAACTTTTTCCCCTCAGATCTTAGTTAAAAAATGTGTCTTTGTCTGCTTTTTAAAAACGTGAATGATTGGAGCTTGTCTAATCCAGTGCTAAAAAATTTGATTTGTTTTGTACATAATGGCTGAAAGCAGCTCCATCTCTCAGGTTTGCATTACAAACCAACGGACAGACAGACAGAAAAAAAGGGACTGTTCACCCAAAAAAGAAAATTCTTTATTATTTACTTACCCTCATGCATTACAGATGAATAAGACTTTCTTTCTTCTGTGGAACACAGATTTTCATCAAAATAATCCATCTTTGAGTCCATGTACAGTATAAAGCATGTGGATGGGAGATCAATATTACAGAAAAACCTAGAATTTCCCAAATTTCAAAGTTACTGATTAGTCCTATTTCAAATTATCCTAACAGAAGAAGAAAGGCAGTTTTTCAAGCATATTTCAAGAATTATTTGCATCCTGAAGCACAGTATAAAAAATGAAAAAGAACTCTGATCAAAATCAGAGAACACCTACGGATACCTCCAAATTATAGGTGTTAATCTGGCCCCTGGTGCTAATTTCCTTAATTATATGACAAACTCTATTTAGCTGGCAGCGTTCCTCCAATTTTCACTGAGATTGCAAAATAGCTTTAAGATAACTGAAAACCCTGTGACAGGAGGTTGTCTAGATGAAGGCCAAAGGGATGAGCTTTTCAGCCACTGCAAGAAAAGTTGGCAATTCCAAATCTATGATTTCTCAAATATTGCATGTTTACAATGACACTAAATCATTCAAGTTCCCCCCAAAAGGTTGGTCATCCGTGAAAGACAAATGTACAAGAAGACAGGATAATGCAAAGACTCTCAATGGGGAATCGGTTCAGCACTGCAGCTGGAATTGCTTGCCAGTTCAATGCTGATCAGAGTAAGGATCTGTCTTGGGACGTTTAAGAGAAGTTGGATTGAAAGTGCATTCTGCAGTGACTAAGCCTGTCATCAGCAGAAAGAATCAAAAGGCTAAGCTCACACTGCAGGGGAGCATGTTGTGTGGAGAAAGGAGAACTGGTCCAAAGTTCACTTTAGTGATGAGAGCAAGTTTAATTTATTTGGGTCTGATGGGAAACATTTTGTTCAGTGTCAAACTGAGGAAAGTCAGTGAAAGATGAAGGAGGAAGTGTCATAGTTTGGGGGATATTTTCTGCAGCAGAAGTTGGGCCTCTTACACAGATACACGGATGCATATGTTCATCAGAACCTTCTTCAGCAACATGCAGTTCCTTCCCTGCAAGCATCTCCCAATTTTAATGCAAGACAATGCCCCGTCACACTGAAAAACAAGTAAAGCAGTTCCTTGAAACTAAGAACTTTGAAATAATGAAATGGCCAGACCAGAGTCCTGATCTGAACCCAACTGAAAATCTCTGGAAAATCCTTGGCGACAAAGTACAGCTAAGAAACCAACTACAGTTACCAAACTATGGAAGAGGGTGGAAGGAGAGTGGACCAAGATCACACCAGTGCAGTTTGAGAAACTAGTGATGTCCTGTGGCTGCAGATTTGCTGAAGTTTTTGTTGAAATGCCTTGGATATTTTGTCAAACATGTTAGTAAAACAATGGTATACCTACAGTTGACATTGTTTCAAATTTTGAGCGATGAAGATTAACAGTATTTCAGAATAAATAAAGTATTTATAGATTAATCTCTAATTTTGATCTCCACTATAAGTTGTTTTAAATAAGAGCATCTTGTAAAATTATAAATGTAGATAATCATTCACTGTTATGACTGAGAAATTCCATCTTGTGCTGAATAAAACAAGTCAGACAACCTTGGTGAATGTGCTTTGGATTTCCATTATATGGCTCTGGAAACCATTTCAGGGTTTCAGGACTCGTCATGTCCATATTAGTTCTCATTGTCAAGCATGGGTAAAGCGGAGAAATGCGTCGTTCCAGCAACACCTGCTGCCGTGGGACCGCATGAATGAGGAAAAGCAAAGCTATAGAGGTTTTATTAGGATCTCACACTCCGCAGCTTAACCTTGACTGTCGGCAGGAAGCAAGCCAGCCGCCGTATTTCAATATATCAAAACCACAGGGTCTGAATTTGTGCTTATAAATTAGGCCTAATAAAGCAAAGCAGCCTTACTGCTGCTTTTTTTTTTTAGCTGATGAGAGAATCAACTGTGCCATCAACCACCACTGCCCTTCTGAATAACATTAACGTTCCACAGGAATGATTTTGTGAGGACGATCACACTAGAGTGGCGAGACCACCGATGTGACACTGTGATAAAAGGGCCGAGAACAGACACCGTGCCGCTATGAGTCTGAAATACCGTGACATTCTACAGCGGGACACAACTGAAGAAGCCGCAAGAGAGTAATTGATCCAATTACTGAGGTACTCTTGGGTAGCTATATATCTGCATAGAAGATACAAAAGGTTACAACAGTGGAAATGATAGCATGATTATGACAAAGATGCACATCATGCGTCTCTCAAGAGCAGCCAAGCAGTCAAGTCATGTTTGCGCATTGCTCAGGTTCCATTGCTACACATCTGTGGATGCCCTGATGTTTCTTCTGCCACCACTAGCTCCAGTCAGGGGAGTGGCTTGCTTAGCATCCAAAGATAGCTCTGAATGGGCCAAGCCCTCAGGCTCTCAGTCCCTGCCTGACTGCCTGAAAGTCACTGTGAATTATGCATCATATTTCTGAGATTTGCCCTTCTCCTCTATGCAAAAATAACAGTGGAGAGTGCTTAGAGGCAGACCTACACAATGTTCAGTGAAAATTAGAGACAGAAAGAAAGAGGTTTTGAAGACAGAAAAAATGATGAGCAGAAGCAAAGTAGCCAAAGTGTGCGTGCGCATGCATATATATGGTCACAAGGACACAAGATAATGTTTTGCAAAGACAGTGTGGTGGATTTTTAAAATGAGGATCCTTAATGGCCCTATAATAATAATAATAATAATAAATGAAAAAAATATTTATATATTTGTGAAAGTATCTTATGTTAATCAAGGCTGCTTTTATTTGAAAAATAGAGTAAAAACTGTAATATTGTGAAAAATTATTATAATTGTTTATTATTGTTATAATTCTTTTAATTTGTTTTACAATGTAATTTATTTTTGTGATGACAAAGATAAATTTTCAGCAGTCATTACTGCAGTCTTTAGTGTCATGATTTTTTACTGTAAAAAATGCTGGGTTCAGCCTGTGCACAGGTGCTGGGTAGCACAAATAAATTCAATTTGTCTTATATTTTTGGTATTCTTTCTTATTAATAAGTGATCATCTTTTGATTATTCTGTTGCCTCAAGTAATTCTGTGTGTGATTTTTCATCTCCAGCCTACTTTAAGCCAGCTATATATTCATTACAACAACCCAGCATGTTGGGTAAAATTTTTTAACCCAATCAGCTGGGTCAAAATAACCCAGCGTATGTTCTGTCCAATCTGGGTTTCCAGATAATCCAAATTGGGTTGTTTTACCCCAGCATTTTTTTAGAGTGTGCAAAGATCGTTCTAATGTGCTGATTTGGTGCTTAAATATTTCTGGTTATTATCATACTACGTAATATTTTTATGGAAATGCGATACCTATTTTCTAGTATTCTTTGATGAATCGAAAGTTCAAAAGAACAGCATTTATTTGAAATATACATGGAGTTGAAACAACCCAGAGCTGGGTCAGATTTGTTGGGGTTGTTTTATTTAACTCATTTTCCATCCTGCGAAACGACCGAACAAATATTTAAAGTTCGAGACACAAAATCTTTAAAATACATTCAAGAGTTTAAAACACAGGTCTGTTATTGTGAAGATATTTTCACGCCCCTAAACATGACACAACACAAAACAAAACATGATTGGTTGCTTTATCTGTCAGTCAAATGGCCTCTTGGCTATTCAAAGCAGCCAAGGTTCCCAGACCTTCTGCTGACAGTCTAAAGGTTTGACTATGCGAGACTACAGTTAGTCAACATTTAAAGTGGATCATAAAAGTTCAGCAAAGTTGTCCTAAGACAAGAATGAGTATTGTTTTGGTTTTAAAACAACTTTGATAAAAGGTTTTGATCCACTTCAAATGTTGACTACTGTATATTTAACCCAGCATTTTTTAGGGTGTATATATTTTTTGAAACAATGTTAAAGTCCTAACTATTTCTTTTCAATTTAATGCATCCTTGCTGAATAAAGTTATTAATTTCTTTTAATAAACAGATCTCAGAGACCCCAAACTTTTGAATGGTAGTGTATTTTTTACATTTTTGACCACTAGTCAACAAACTCTTAGCAAAAAGATAACATAAGGGCGACAGACACAGAGGTGCTGTTTAATTTAACAGATCTGAGTGATTGCAAAAAGCATTTGCTTGTTCCAAATTTGTTTGCTGAGGCACTGCCTTGCACTCCCTTGCCTCTTCAGACAAAACACTCCTGAGTACTTCTGAGTCCATTGTACTTTTATTTTGGGCAAATCAACTTTCTTACTTTTTTCTTTTGCTAATTTGCATTTACTAATGTAGCACGCAAAACAGATGGGCATTTCTTGAAAAAGCTTTTACTGTGTCTCTCTTGTATGAAAGCTGAGAGCTGTAAAACAAAACAAAAAAAAAACTGGTAGACGAGTGAGAGGAAAAAAGCCTTGCCTTATTTAAGAAGACAGCTAATTTGTTTTCGGCTCTTAAAGTCATGGTTGGGTCACTTTGGCAAGCATGGAATCCAGACAGCATCATTAAAAAATCATGGTTTTTGTTGCAGAAAAGAAATGCACATTCATTGTTTTGCTCAAAAAAATTCCTCTAAAACATGAAGTACTTGGACGATGAGTACCACAGGCTTTGATTATCTTTGATTATCTCACAAAACAACTGCCATGATTATGCTTTGAAAACATTGTGATTGTTAATTGCAAAGCAGTAGGTGTGTGAGGGGATTCAATGAGAGTTCCCTTCAATACCTAAATGCATTAAAATTCCTGCTTAAAGGGAAATGTATGGATCCAGCCGAGAATACATGCAATTACTATCCTCTGTTGACTGTATGCACACTCGTGCCTGTATAATAAAAAGCTATTTCCTTGTCGACAGCGTGCAAGCATACTACTATGGATGTGTTTTTGTCTTGCCGTGGGGATGGAGTTGGTGCTTCTTGTGTTGGGTGAAGTATGTGCTGTTCCCTAAGGCCAAGCAGTCCTGAAAGCGTACTCTTTCATCCAGGGCCATCCTTCAGGCATCCAGAAGAGGAAAATCATCTAGTTAATGCCAGGATGAAATCCTTCCGCACATGAAACATACATTTTCTGCATGTTTGGGGGACGTCTTGCATCCTAACTGCTTCAAAAGACAGAGGAGAGATGCTGCTTCTGAGGGCTCAAAGAAAATTTTGCACACCTCTAGGGAACACATTACGTTATTCATACATATAGAAGACCGGGGCTAGCTGTCACATTTTTACTCTAGGTTCAAGGTTCCAGGTTCCAGCTTCATTCTTTCATTCCTTCCTTCCTTCATTCATTCATTCATTCATTCATTCATTCAAGAAATGTGCTTTCTTTGCAAGCACATCACTTAAATTGTGGCTACAAACAAGTAAACATTTCACCATTCTTGCAATAAAATAAATTAATAAAATAAAATAATGCATTAATTAAAACAATGTCACAATGGAACCTGTCATTAGTAAGGTTCATTATCCCACTTACACAGCTACAAAAATAAATAAATAGAAGATTACATCTCGCAAATCTTACTTTTATCTTACAATTGTGAGATATAAACTGAGATATATGAGACATTTTCACAATTGCAAGTTAAGTTGCAATTCTGAGAACATAACTTTTTCCCTCTCGCAACTGGGAGTTTATATCTTACAATTCTGAGAAATAAAATCATAACTGCGAGAAAAAAATCAGAATTTTTCTAACAAATTTCTTGCATTGTGAGTTTATTTCATGCAATTCTGAGACAAAAAGTCATAACTGTCACTTCATATCTTGCAATTCTGACATTATAACTCACAATTGCGAGTTTATATCTTACAGTTCTTAAAAATAAAGTCAGAATTGCAAGAAAAAAGTCAGAATTTTAAGATATAAACTTGCAATTGCGAGAAAAAAGTCAGAATTGTAAAACACAACCTTTTTCTAACAAGTTTTTCTCAATTGTGAGTTTAAAATCACACAATTCTGAGACAAAAAGTCATAATTGTGACTTTATATCTTGCAATTCTGACATTAAAACTCACAACTGCGAGTTTATATCTTACAATTCTTAAAAATAAAGTCAGAATTGCAAGGAAAAAGGTCTGAATTTTGAGATATAAACTTGCAAATGTAAGAAAAAGTCCGAATTGCAAGATACAACCTCACTCTCACAATCGTGAGTTTATATCATGCAGTTCAGAATCATATGGAAGCCTGTTTCCACCACGGAATAAAAAAGGTAATTGCGACTTTTTTCTCACAATTGCGAGTTTACCTCTCACAAATTGGACTTTTATCTCAGAATTCTGAGATAGAAGTTAGAATTGCAAGATACAACCTCGTATTTGTGAGAAAATGTACAATTTCTCACAATCGTGAGTTTATATCACGCAATTTAGAATTACATGGAAGCTTGTTTCCACCATGGAATTAAAAAAGTTAATTGCGACTTTTTATCTCATAATTTTGACCTTTTTTTTCTTGCAATTGCGAGTTATAAAGTCACAATTCTGACATTTTCAAAATTGCAAGTTAAGTCAGAACTCAGACTCGCAATTGTGAGAACATATCTTTTTCCCCCCTCAAAATTGGACTTATAACTCACAATTGCGAGTTTTTATTTTACCATTCTGAGAAATAAAGTCAGAATTGCAGGAAAAAAAATCTGAATTTTGAGATATAAACTTGCAATTGCAAGAAAAAAGTCAGAATTGCAAGATACAACCTCGTATTTGAGAGAAAACTCAGGCAATTTATATCAGGCAATTCTGAGACAAAAAAGTCATAATTAGGAATATTGCCTGGTTTCACAGACCGGGAAGTAATTTTTATAAATGTGCCTTAGAAAAAAGAAGAAAAAAAAAAAAACATTTCTGGTGTCCATCTTGAGATACAGCAAAGGCAGTGATATATTTTAAGATCAGTCAGTCCAAGATTATTTCAGTAGAAACAGCTCAGATTTACATTTAGTCTAGAACTAGGCTTAAGCCTTGTCTGTGAAATTGCAATTCTGACTTTATAACTCACAACTGCAAGTTCATATCACACAATTCTGAGAAAAAAGGTCAGAATTGTGACATGAAAAGTCATAATAACATTTTTTTTTTTAATTCAGTGGCGGAAACAGGCATAGAATCAAGTATTGCAGAGATGTAATAAAATGTAAAAAAAAAAAAAAACATCCAATAAAACACTCAATTATATAAATATATAAATAGTAAAACATTTATGAAAGACTGAACAATTAATAAAACAGAAAAATGGCAACATACCAAAATACCAAACATTTGTTCAGACTGACAAATATTGTAACTTGTGCCAATTTATTCATGTCCTGACATTTAAAATAAATATATCTGTCCTAAGAACACAATTCACAATGTAATTTATATTCTACCTGCATTATACACTATTTGACCAAAAACTTTATATGACTGCCAAAAATTCCCTTTGTTATTTTCTTCAACTATAAGCTGCTTTGGATAAAAGCATCTGATAAATAAATAAATGTAGTGTAAATGTAAAATTCATCTTGATGAAAAAAGATAAAAACGTCCAACTCAATTCTGGATACACATAAATGAAAAAAGAAAAAAAGAAAAAGAAAAAGATAATTAATGCTGTCTGTGAAGCTACTTACAAATAAATGTTGGCCATGGAGAAAAGTATCTTGCCTGACTTTAAAATTATGACTCAAAAACCATACTGAAGACATAACATAATCTTTCCAGTGTCATGTTGACTAAAGAAAATAGTGCCAGGTGAGTTAATGCCTCAATTTGCCTCATTTGATAGAGGTCAAACCCCTAAATAACAAAAAAAAGAGCAGAATGGCTCTCGAGGCCCGATTTTGGTTAAATTAGATGTGAAAAACTGACACTGAGGGAAAACGACACCTTAAGGAATAACAAGCTAACAGGAGATTGCTCTCGAAGCTTCATTTGGAGGGGCCATGGCTGCTATTAGCAGGCAGCTGTGCGGGAGGCTGGGTAGAACATCTCATTACGCGGACACAAATCTTTCACTACTGAGGAGAGCAACCTTTCCAGTTGTCCTACTCCCACATAGTCGTGGAGAGGCCCCGAAGGCCACGTTCAAAGCCATCGCATTAGATCACTCGCAGGCATAGCACATCGGATTGATAGCACAGAGACTTGATGTGCTTCAAGAGGCTGCCCATTGGACAGTAAGCCAATTGCATTTATGATGAGGCAATCGGCCAAAGCGGCCCTCAGCAGATGCATGATGCACAAGCTTTCGCAGTTCAACTGGAGAGACGAGGGGATCAAGCCGGCAATCTTTATGCTTTCCAAAGGGCCTCTGAATATTTACATTTGTGCAAGATGGAGAATTCACAATCATTCTCTTCTTCCAGAAACAATCAGGGACAAATATGGTCTGATGACCGCTTATCAGGAGACAGACCGTTTGAAATGGACTGCTGGCTAATTGCCATTGTTCTGGAACAGAGCTTTGATCATTGGGCTAAATCGTGGTGACCCCAAGGAAAATTTATTCTGTCAGTATCGCCACAGCCTTGATTGTTTCTTTTCTCCAACTTCTTTACAGTCTAATAAATTGATTGCAGAGCCAGAGCATCAAGCTTTATGATTACAGCCTCTCTTCACAATAACTTATGATTAAAACCGGGATGAATTTTAATAATGAGACAAGTCTGTTGGGTGTCGTACCCGTGGGTATAAAGCGCACACAGTAGACACCTGCATATTTAGTATCAAAGAAAAATATGTTCTAATTATACAGACCTTCATTAACACAGAATTTTGGTTGTGGGTTGTACAACCAATCATACCTGAACACCATCCTCCAGAGGTGACAATAGAAGTTTGAAGGCTCTGTAAAAATAAACAAGGATTTAGAGATACACCAGTAAAAATAAAAGTTCCTAGAGTAAGTTTTTGCAGTCATTCAGATCCTCAAAGAACCTTTCAGTGAACTAAAAGAACCATTATTTTCTTAGCAAGAAGAATTAGAAGAACCTTTGTTCACTATCTACTGTACCTTTTTCTGAGTAGGCTTAACCCATGAGCACCTCCATGATTGATTCTAACTTCTGTTTGCTCTCGATCGCCTTCTGGTCTCCATAGAAATCCATGTTAAACAGGGTAAAAAGATTGACTGAATGAATTAAACTGAAACGTTTTCCATATAACTAAATCTAATAATGTGCGCAGGGTTAAGCTGTGCTGTTTGTGGCTGTCACAGTAACAGCAGTAAGCTTAAGGAATTCTTGTAAAGTACTTGTTTTGTGTACAACCAGTCTGTCCGTGCCTTGCATAAACGATGACAAAAGAAAACGAGCACGGCTTGTACCGCTTAAGTTAAAATACTGTGTGTGAAATAATAAAGCAAAATATTAAAATAATGTGTGCTCTTATCAGTTTGTGGACAAAATCCTCGTGACTTCGCCCCGTTTGGGAGCTGTATGGATGTGCTCTCACCTGTTTTCAATGCAGCTAAAGGCTTCTTGTCATCTTCCCACTCATTAAACTATGTGAGTGACAGCAAAAAGACGGTCATTGCGATACGGTAAAATGATGAAACTATGGCGCCATGTGCTTTTTAAAACCATTTTCATAGGTATAATGTTATATTATCGGCTCAGAAAATATGTTAATTTGACTAGAAACACCAGAGACTTGGAGATGTAAAGCATCGTTCCAGGCGGGCGAGACCTCCGGGTTCAGGAAAAAGGTGGATAAAGTAGTTTTTGTGTAATGTAAAGGTTCCAGGAATGTTAAGGTTTTTTCATGGAACCAGATTGTTGATTGTTATTGTTAAGAGTGTAGAGAATTCGTCATTTGTGTGTTAGAATTTGATTTGTGGTCAGCCCTGGTGAAAAAAACAGCATATGCTGGTTAGGTATGTTTTGATGCTGGTTTAAGCTGGTCCTTAGCTGGTTTATGCTGGTCCTTTGCTGGGTTATGCTGACCCACATAAACCAGCAAAGGACCAGCTTAAACCAGCATTAAAGCATACCTAACCAGCGTCCCAGCATCAAAACATACCTACCAGCATATGCTGTTTTTTTACCAGGGAGCTTAATTCATGTTAAATGACAGAACTAAATTCTGGAAAAAGAAAATGTTACAACCCAACCTAACTTACTTTGTCAAAAACATGCTGTTTAGGGATAAGCTGTAGTTTTCAAAGAAACTTTAATTTGCAGGAGATAAATGTGAAAAATGTGTATCAAAGTTCAAGATTAAAATAAATATGAAAACAGTAAAATATGTGACAATCATCTCAATTCTCTCTGAATAGAGGGCTTTTCACAGCAATTCATGCTGTGAACAACAGCATGAATTGCACGGTCAATGTACTACTGAACATGTTGTTCTGCTCATTTATGCTGTCCAAACCATGGAAAAAAAGAAGCTGTTAAATCATATAGAGAAGGACTAGAAAGTAGGAAAGGGCAAACTAAAGTTAATAGGTGGTAAAGTTGCATACAAACAGTATTAATTAAGATTCAAATGTTTTTCCCGGTCTGACTGATTAGTACAGTCAAAAACATGACAATAATTGACCATTTTCACCAGCAATAATCTGCAAAATATGCAAGTTTCACTTGGTTCAGTGGCACTGTTTACATTCAGTGCCGCCAATATGGCAGACTGATGACACGTCGTTAAAACACTCTGTTAAGTTTTATCAGTGGGACTTTGGACAAAACAGGTTGGGAAATCCACACCATGAAAGGAAAAATCCTACAAGCGGCCTTCATCAGTTTGAAAATTTATTTTCATATAAAAAGACACTCTATGAAAACAGTAGAGGACTACTTTGTACAATCTTATGTATAAAAAAACTTAAATGGTGCAAGGAGGATTCTCTGTGATAGCCATCTTCTTTAGCCAATGGGATTGTGTGTGCTGGCAAGGGGAGGATCCAAAAGTTTCAAACATGTCAAGCCATGAAGAAAACATCCTGCGGATCAGGAAGTCCAAGCAAACATATTAAATCTTCAACTCAGCTGTTCACCATTCGTTTTCCGATGATCATCCTCCTCACAATGCACATATTCAAAATACTCATATCTCATAAATTTTATGTGACTGTAAGGCCATTCTCAAGATTTTTTTTTTCTTTTTTAAAGAGCAATACATAAATCTGTTCAAAACATAGTTAGTTTAGTGGGATTCTGGAGTGTAATTCTCCAGCTTCAATAAGTAGGACTCTGTAAACATCTATGAAAAACCCAACACTCATATACAGAGATGGAAATAGAGTGGAATGACAAAATATTGAAACAGTCGATGACTGCCTCAGACAAAAGAGCAACAAAAACAAAACAGGCACTGTAAATGAAGCAGGGTTTGCGTACAGCTGCGTGGTTGTGAAGAGAACAACTCGTTGAACTAAAATAGCAGACTCACCTGTGTGGTTCATCATACTGATCTTTTAAGACAAGGCTACAATGACCAAAGACGTTCTCAGAATTGTAATTCATATTATAATAACTTAGTTCCGATCCTCAAATTTGATTGGCCGGTGCTTTGTATCCTGGCTTCTTTAGAAATTATTTTCATTGGTGGAACAAAAATGGTCAAATTTAGTCAGAAAGAAACCGAACTGTTAAAAGCACTAAAAATTGCCGAACAGCACTCTTGATTATGCGATACTGCCTTTCCCAAATATGAGAGTCTTTCTTGACTATGGATGAGATGGGAAATGAAAAACTAGTTTTAATTGCTATGGTGGTTTGGAGATATTTCATGGGGACGAGGCAGCCCATGTTCCCCATTAGTGCAGATTACTTGCAAAGGTTGAAATGGCATGCTCTAGTCTTGCCATCTGTGCCTATATGATATGCTGACTTCAGGGATCTTTGAGCAGATGAAATTCGCGCCAAGTAAGAAAATGTCAGGACAAATCGTTATCCCCCCAAGATAATTACCACACCTCTCTTTCCCTCGTTCGCCCTCTCGTTCTCACTTTCCGAGTCTCCATGTGGAGTTACATCAGCCAACACAACTAATGAACGGGTTATAAGGAGAAGCGGGTTAGCAAAGATGACCTCTGCAGTCTGCTTAGCATTAAGCCAACTGTCAGACTCCACAGTCGAAGTGCAGGAATAAATCCGAATCAATTCAGGCTGACTGGTGGAGTCACTGGTTTTCAAAGGAAAACATCATAAAGCACTACTTTTTGCGGGAGCAGAAATGTAGCACAATATTAAGAAATGTGGAAACTTAGCACCACCTTTGTGTTAGTTCAAAATGGAAACGTTCTCAGCTGGAAGTGTGTCTCTTACTGGATAAGCCCATTCTGGAACGCCAGAGCTCCTTATGACTGGAATGTGGATTCTTTTGGTTGTTTTGTGTAAGATGGAGGAAAGATGCTTCCCTGGTGCGAACAAATGCAAATTTGCAAATAAATCGTACAATATTTTCTGTCAAGCATTTTTGAAGAACTTAAAACACAATCACACAGCGGTATGACAAAAAAGACCTACTTCCACGCATAAAATTATACCTGAAGTTTAAAAAACAACTTTTAGAAAATAGAATAAAATAAAAAGATGGACAAGCATTCTAAATAAAATTAGAACACACAGCATGTGAGTACAGTACGCTTGATGCAGAGGAAAAAAAAGCAGAGGATGGCACATATTAATGAACACTTTCAAAACTTCCCCTCCCTCTTCCCTGAAGAAACAAAGCAAGAAAAAGGGAAACGGAACTTGAATCATCCAAGGAATGAGAAGACAGAAAGGAGGAAAAAAAAACCCTAAGGGGTTATTAAACAATGTGCGAATCATCAGTACTGATTTTTTCGTTCCTCTATAAAAAGAAGGGTGCAGAAATCTTATTTTTAAATTCCCAAATCAGGTGAAAGAGAATCCTTTCTGGAGTAAAATCAAGACATTTCAGAAACAGTTTGTTAAAAATTGTTTTACCATACTCTCCAGGCCCCACTCTTTCATTTAATGTCTCTGTGTGAAAATATAGAATAGAGCACTCTTCATCTCTGGTCTGTCCTCACACCTGTAAACAAGTACAGAATCCTTTAGAACACGTCTTGCTGAAGATCACTGACAGCGTGAGTACGTAAGAGGGTTTAGTTGTCTCGCAGTTTGTTGTAGGTGTGTGTTCTCTTCACACTTCAGTCTGGAAGTCTCCTTCGGATGTGTCAGGTGTGTTGGCGGAGGATGTGTCCCAGGGTTTACTGCGTAACTCCAGTCTGTCCTTATGTTCACTGGAGCCACACGTCTGCTCAGGGGTCATGGTCTTAAAGCTGTCCCAAGATCGCTGGTCATCTGTGGTGGACTTGTCCTGAATATGTACATACACAGAAGAAAATGACAATTAAAAATTAAAACCTGAGCATGAACACAATTACCTTTTTTCAAGGAATAGTTCACCCAAAAATGAAAATTTTGTCATCCTTTACTTCATGTCGCTCTAAACCTGTATGAGTTTCTTTCTTATGTTGAACACAAAAGAAGATATTTTAAAGAACCAGACAGCGGTTGGTCTCCACTGACTATGGAAATCAATTCTTCAAAATATCTTTTTTTATGTTCAACATAAGAAAGAAACTCATACAGGTTTGGAGCGACATGATGGTGAATAAATGATAAAATTTTTTGGGTGAACTATCCCTTTAACCTCAACCATTCTCAGAAAAAAAAATCCCAGGACAAATATGTATGGTTATCATTTGATTATATATATATATATATATTTAAATGTAGATGTAATTTATTATTTTTATTTATTTATTTGTTATTACAGTGGTGGCTAACCAAAAGTTATATAGACTACTGTATTATTTGATATTATTTGATTTATTAATACTACAATATGGTGATGCATTGCTGCCACAAACATATAATTTTTTTCACTCAGTTATGTTTTCAGTAGACAACATTTTTTCTCGTAATAACAAAATATCATTAAAATTACATTTTTCTTATAAAATGTCATCTTTTCTCATAATAACAAGATATGAGGTTAAAACAGCATTGTTTCTTGTTGAAATGACATTTTCTTGTAATAACAAGATTTTTTTTACGACAACATTTACGTTTTAACGACATAACATCTCATCATTGCGAGAAAAGATGTAGTTTTAACGAGAAAAAGATGTCGTTTTAACGATATAATATCTTATTACGAGAAAATATGGACATAACATCTTGTTATTACGAGAAAAGATGTTTTAACAAAATAATTGTCGTTTTAAAGACAACACCTCATCATTACAAAAAATATGTTGTTGTAGCGAGAACAAGATGTTGTTTTAAAGACAACATCATTATTGTGAGAAAATGTCATTTTAGGGACATAACATCTCGTTATTATGAAAAAATATTGTTTTAAGGACATAACATCTTCACTATAAAAAATTCCTGTAAATTTACAAGGAAATTTAACAGTAAAATGCTGTTTTCATATAATAACAGTAAGTTACTGTATTTTGCGATGGATTGTGGGATATGTTGATCAGCAACAGTATGACACTGTTGTTTAACAGCATAATACCATATTTTCCATTGTACATGTGCAGGGAAAGGAAGACATTTTGGTTTATCTGCACGAGGTCATTTTGCAGCTCTGCCTTTTACTATTTTATTCCTAAAGTATTTATTACTTTTAAAAATTAATGTTTCAACATCCAGTTAGGCTTTTGGGATTTAAATTGGATTCGTGACCGTGTTTTAATCAGCAAGTTACCGCAGGAGTGTCAGCCCTTCGTACAGACTGGCATCATATAACACACAACTCGTAAGAAACTTTTTTTTCTCTAACCCGCACATCTTAAACTTTATCTGAGTAAAAATATGACGTTTTGTGAAATGATGTTTTTGTTTTTTCTTTTGTGGTTAACATTTTAGCGGGAGGTTCAAACCGGCTATTATCTGCTGCTGTTATTTGCAACCACACTTTTGGTTTTAACTTACCGCATACACTTCTAAATATTAACATTATAAAGAGCCACCAAAGCATAATCTGATGAAAGGATAGCATGTTTTAATCATGGAACAGTAACCAAGTAAGATATGATAGCATTGTTAGCTCGTTAGCATATACTCCGACTGCATTTTATTTGTTATTTATTACCATCACACAATTTCTGTGACTGAAACATACTCCGAACTTCATCTAAGCAAAAGATACATGTGTATGAACAAAATTCATAATTCTTGCATGATTACTGTGAACGTACTCAAAGCGCTGCTAGCGATTGCAAAAATAGCAGCAGATGCACCGAAAGAATCTGTCGGTTTTTATTTTATTTTTGAACTTTATTTTAATGTTTTGTGTGTGGGATGTCTGTAATTAGTTAACTAGAGAAGCTATCTATTCTTTACATTATGTTTTCCTTATCCTTGTAGTTCAAAGGCTGACTTTGTAGAGAAGCAAATTATTCATTCTTTAAGAAAATGTAAGTTTGCCTATTGTTTGTTCAAGAAATCATTCACTAAAAATCTCATTATTTACTCAACCTTATGCTGTCTTAAACTCATAGGACTTTCTCTTGGAGGACAAATGAAGATATTGTCCTGGAGAACTGATGTCTGTTTTGCCCATATGGAAGGCCAGTGGGAACCAAACCTTCGAGCTCCAAAAGGAACATAAAGGTATGATTAATTACCAGTAATTTTGTCTGATATCAACATATCAGACCAAAGAACCACAAATTAGAACCTGGAACTGCAAAATTCAAAATTGCTTTCACCCAAACAAATTGAATCACTTTAGAAAACTGGCTAAACCATGCAATTAATTACCTTTATCCTCCATTTACTGTATATCTGTTGGTATTAAAGTTTGGTCCCCATTTTCTTTTGCATTGTAGGGACAAACAGACATCACATCTCCATTAAATATCATCTAGCGCATCAACAGAGTTTAAATCAGCATACAGGTAAGTAAATAGGAAAATTATCAGTTTTGAATTCCACTCTGAGTAAAATAGTTTTACTGCCTCTGTAGAATATTGCAACAAGTAGCACATTAGTTTTTTGTTGTTGTTGTTGTTGTTGTTGATCATTTTAAATTGTTTTCTTTACTAATAGATGTCTGCCACTCCTTCTGACCTTGAGAAAATGGGTAACCTGCCTGTGACTCCTAGCTTGATCCTTCTTGGTAAGTATATGTCTGCATTTTGTTTCACTAAAACAAAGCTACTACATTAGTTTCTATGACTTGTGCAGTGTATTCCGAGGCTTCAGTCAAAGGAGAACTCCACTTCCAGAACAACAATTTACAAATAATTTACTCACTCCCTTGTTATCCAAGATGTTCATGTCTTTCTGTCTTCAGTCGTACAGAAATTATGGTTTTTGAGGAAAGCATTTAATGATTTTTCTCCATATAATGGGCTTCATTGGTGTATTGATTTTGAACTTCTAAAATGTAGTTTAAATGCAGCTTCAAAGGGCTCTAAATGATCCCAGCCGAGGAAGAAGGGTCTTTGACCGAAATGATCGGTCATTTTTTTCAAAAAATAAAAATGTATACTTTTTAAGCACAAAAGCTTGTGTAGCACAGGCTCTGGGATGCGCGTCCACGATGCTATGAATTAGTGATGGGTCGTTCTTGAACGATTTGTTCATTTTAAACAAATCTTTAATGTGACTCGGGAAGAATGAGTCGTCTCAGGGAGTGATTTGTTCAGTCGCACATGTGCAACATCCTGTTAGGTTCTGCACTGGAATTAGTTCACCTGTTTCGCGTCTTCGGGTTTTTCGAGTGGTTCGTTCAACTTTTGGGGCTGTCACATGATGAACGAACGACTCAAACCTGAAAACTTGTCAGATAAGAGGTGAGGTGAGCTAATCATAGACTAAACACCCAGGTAAACAATGAATGAATCTTTTCTGTTTCTCATAGCATTATAGTTTTGTCTTGTTTGTAGTGTGATCAACGTTTGTGTAAGCAGTAGATGTATTAGGGAAGTGACACGTAACATTTTAATTATATTTTGCTAAAATGAACAAAATGAACAGAAGATTTGTTCATTTTGCTGAACGAGACTCAAAGGTCCGAGTCAGTAAAATGATCCGAACTTCCCATCACTACTATGAATTACGTCTAAGTTCATCGTCTGTGTACTCTGGCTCAAAAGGATGTATGGAGAAAAACTCCATCTTATTTTTCTCCTATAACTTCAGAATCGTCCGACATCGTTGTACCTTTTTGTTTGTAAACAGCGTTTGACTTACTTGCACTTTCTTAGTCTTTGCGCGTTCGCTTTGTAAACACTGGGTCTATAGTTAAGCGTGATCTTTCGACGTGATTCAATAGTATGTAGTGTCGTGAACGCGCATCTCAGAGCCTGTGCTTCACAAACTTTTGTGTTTAAAAAGTATACAATTTGAAGCTGCGTTTAAACTACATTTTGGTTCAAAATCGGGGCACCAATCAAGTCCATTATATGGAGAAAAATCCTGAAATGCTTTCCTTAAAACACATAATTTCTTTACAACTGAAGACAGAAAGACAGGAACATCTTGGATGACAAGGGGGTGAGTAAATTATTTGTGAATTGTTGTTCTGGAAGTGGACTTCTTTAATTATCGGCTAGTTTTTAGTTAGAAAGTTCAATTTGGCCAAATCAAATTATACACAAGAATATGTTCTGAAGCTTTTCTCCTCTAATTTTTCAGATACTTTATTGGAATAAATTCAGAAAAGAGGATCAAAGCTGCATGGAGAAAAGAGGTGTCTAAAATAACTGGAAAAACTGCAGAAGAAGACCCAAGATGATGAAGAAGAACATCAGTCAGGAAGTATCTCATCCTTAAGTCAACCTTATGCTGTCTCAAACCAGTAGGACTTTCTCTTAGAGGACAAATTAAGATATTCTCATAGAGAAATGTTTGCCTATACAATGGAAGACAAATGGGAACCAAACATTTGAGCTCCAAAAGGAACATAAAGGTACAATTAATTAAAGACACTAGTCGTTTCATCTGATATCTTTTATAAACCATTTGTTAAAAAAAAAAAAAAACATTAGCTGGTGTTCACTGAAGCCTAATTTGAGAGAACATTTGTATTTTATGAATAAATAAAGACTTATGCATGTTTGTATGTTTGTATGCATGCCTGTATTAGGGAATATTGTAAAAGTTTATCTAGTGTTATATCAGAATAAAATAACAAAACATAACTGGACTTTGTTCTTTTTGTAATAGTCAAATAGAAAATGCAGGGTATAATATGCATTGAAAATTGAGATCATGGAGTTATGAGTAGTATGTATTTTAACAGATACAGTATACTGTAGATGACAAAACGGCATTTTGCTGTTAATTTCAAAAACAGTAGCACGTTGTATTTTTACAGTAAAATGCTGGCAACCACAGCTGCCAGTGGATTACCGTTTTTTTACAGGGAATTTTTTTTACAGTGTAATATGTCATTTAACAGATATATGCTGCTAAATTACAGTTGTATACTGTAGATGACAAAACGGCATTTTGCTGTTAATTTCAAAAACAGTAGCACACTGTATTTTTACAGTATAATGCTGGCAACCACAGCTGCCACTAGATTACCGTTTTTTTACAGGGCCATTTTTTACAGTGTTGCTTATGAGAAAAGATGCAGTTAAAACGACATAACATCACGTTATTACAAGAAAAGATGTTATTTTAGCGAGAAAAAGATGTCATTTTAAGAACATATGTCATTATTACAAGAAAATATGTCATTTTAAGTACATAACGTCTTGTTATTATGAAAAAGATGTTTTAAGGACATAACATCTTGTTATTATGAGAAAAGATGCAGTTAAAATGGCAACATCTCATCATTACAAGAAAAGGTGTCGTTTTAACGAAAAAAAAATATTTCATTTTAATGACATAACATCTCATTATTACGAAAAAAGATGTTTTAAGGACATAACATCTTGTTATAGTTAAAACGACATAGCATCTCGTTATTACAAGAAAAGGTGTTTTAACAAGATAATTATTGACATATCTCATTACATAAAAGATGTCATTTTAGCGAGAAAAAGATGTTGTTTTAAGGACATAACATCTCGTTATTACGAGAAAATATGTTGTTAAAACAACATAACATTTTGTTATTTAACATAATTAAGTGGAAAAAAATAATATGCATGTGGCAGCAATTTACTATACTACTATAATGAGAATTTAATATAAATAATATTAATAATAATACTAATAATACTATTTAGCGAGGACACATTAAATTGAGTAACAGTAAAGTCATTCATAACATTACAAAACATTCTGAACTTTGTTACAGTCCCTTTTGAACTTTATCAAAGAATAAATAATTTTCAACACTGATAACAATAAGAAAATTTCTTCATCACCAAATCAGCATCATGATCACGTCATCCTGAAGACTGGAGTAATGGCTGCTGAAAATTCAGCTTTGCTATCACAGAAATAAATTACATTTTTAAATACATTAATATAGAAAACAGTTCTTTTAACCTGCAATAATATTTCACAGTATTACTGTTAATAATATTGCAAATATAGAGGATATAAAATCTAAGTTAATCTATATATAATAATTTAAAATATACTACATAAACACATATACACACTACATACACATTAGGGGTCAGCCACCATATAATAACAAAAAAACATAAATTTGTTTTAATTTTACAGTGCTATAACAATATCACTCATTACTATGGTGTTCTGGCATCACTACAATGGTAATTTTTAGACATGCCAAGAGCATCATAAGGCTGAAAAAAAAAAACAAAAAAAAAAACATTTTATCTCATCTGGAACGTAACTAATGAAAATGTGCTTGGGCATATGTAATTCGCATTTAATGTGCCTGAATGCACGTTTCAACAGCAGCATAAAGACTAAATGGCCTTATAGTCTTTTTACATTACGACTTGTCTATACAACATATGGAGCGACTCGCTCATCGGCATTAGTGGTGGTCTGTGCTGCGTTTAATGCCCGGCTATTCCAGGTATTCATTACTTCAGATGGCCAGAACACATACACTCTCCATCCCATTGAGACTAATGGTGTATCCTACAGCTATACGGCCTCCTAATGGTAAGTAAATTGCATTATACAGTAGGGGCAGATTAATCTAATCACCCAGACACTGAGGAAAGAATTGTAAGAATGTAAAAAACTGAGAGACAGCCAGAACCAGGCCACTCGAAGGGTACTCTGTTGAGACCTGACAAATTCATCTCGCAGTTCGCCTCCTCTCAAATCTATTCCCAACTTCCCCGAAAATGAGATGTATGAACCTGCATATTTCGAAACGTTTGAGGCGATCAATTACAGGGTTGCTGTCGGCTCCCCCTCAGCTCAAACGCTCGTTGATTGCATGTGTGACGGATCGGGGAGATTGGAAAACACCACGTAAATGACTCGTCTGAGGTATGACTGAGAATAAGTTTTTCTGCCTTCCTCTTTGTGCGTGTTTGTAAAGTGGGAAGCTTAAACTCGAGCTGCGTGGGTGGGTTTGCCGGTTACCATGGAAATGGAAATATGAATACACACACAAAAACATATACACACTAAACTCACACATGCACATTATGACAATATTTTCGAGTAGAGAGCAAGCGGGACGTCTTTCCTTTGGGTTCTCATTCACAACCTAAAAAAATTAATTCTGATTGTTTGTAGGCTCATGTAAGAAAGTTTCCATCCACAAGGGGGCGATAGCAGCCTGATTATAATTCACCCAATGTAACAGGCTGACAGTTGGCAAAATGGATACAAAAAGCATAATCTGGCAGCCAATTTGCATGCTAAACGCTGAAGAAGGAACATTTTGTCGAGCAGAAGTGTTGTTAATGCCGAAGAGGAGCCCGACTTTATTCCTAAGAGAACGCTAACGCGATTGTGCTGCTCTTGCGTATTTCCTTTCCCCTCCATCTCTCTTCCTCCCGACCGCTTCGCTCCCAACAACCCTCCTTCACTTCCTCTAGCTTTCTCCATCTCTCCTTGTCAGGCCTTTTCTACTTACACTCGAAGAATTCTTTTCACCTCCGGCAGACGAAATGCTCCATCGCTTTTCCCTCTGTTGCAATAAAAATGAGGATGGGAGGAAAGAAAAATAAAGGAAGAGAGACACACAGAGAGAGACAGACAGAGACAGGCAGAGCGAGAGAGAAAGAGAGAAAAGGAGGGGGATCACAGTCACTGAACATGTCTGGGGGGAAGAGATGTTTGTTTGAATTTTTGTTACCTTGATGGAGGAGTCTATAGATTCAATTTTGGAGGCATGCGCACTCCCTTCCTCCATATTTCTTTTGCACAAAGACAGAGAAACTTAAATGGCTACAGCACTATGCTCAGGAGAGATGATTGACAACTTCAGCATACATGGACATGTCTGTATTGAAACAGGTACTGCAGAAGAGGAAGAGGAAAGCACTGCAGGCTAACGGAAAGGAAATTCTGTGGTGTTTTGGAGGCAAAAATACCATTGGGGCATGAACTCTCGTCAAACCTGCTGCCTATCTTCTATCTTCTAACCATAGTTTTACTACAAGTAAAACCCAAAAAACATGGTTACTCTAGTTAAACCATGGTAACCACAAATTAACCATGGGTTTGCTACACTAACCGTAGTTTAACCATTTGTATTTGTAGTAAAATTGTAGTTATACAAATGGTAGTCAATACGCCAATAAAACATGGTTACGACACTTTTACTATAAAAACAAACTATGGTTCATTTTCATAGGGGAAGGCAGCAAATTTTTTCAATAGTTTTTAGTAATGAATTAGGCTTATTTATAATCTGTATTTTTCTTAAATCTATCCACTATTTTGGATACATTTTTAGCATGTTGCTAAACTAACAAAATAGTAAAATACCTTATTTGAACTATACTGACTTATTTCTTATCAATATCTTGTAGTACTGAATATATTGCTAATCTGTATAGACCAATTAGTACACTGTAAAAAATAAAAAACAATTTGTTACGTCAGCTTAAAATAATTCGTTACCCTGCTGCCTTACAATTTTAAGTTCAGTCAACAAAAATAAGTTTAGTCAACTTGAAATGTTAAGTTGTACTAAGTAACAACTTAGATATTTGTGTTTGCTAAACTTAACAGATGGGTAAGTAACCCAGCTGCCTTAAAATTTTAAGTTGATTCAACTCAAATATCTAAGTTGTCACTTAGTATAATTTAACATTTCAAGTTGAATAAACTTTTTTTTTGAGTTGACTGAACTTCAAATTTTAAGGCAGCCAGGTTACAAATTATTTTAAGTGACTCAAATTGTTTTTTACAGTGTAGTAGACGTCACAGTCACGTCACTTGCAGCTGTGTGCGCATAGTGGTCGCAGAAAAACAATGGTAACAAGTGGAAGGAAATAGGTAAAATCCATGGAATAAGAGAAAAAAAAAGTGCCTTTTGATGCCAGAATCAGAATGCAAATAATTTTTATATAATATTGTCGTCAAAGATGCCATTTAATAGTTAAACGCAGACTTTTAAACAGACAGACTACGGATGAAAACTGCTATGACTACTCTACTTTTAAAGCATAAATTTGATTTAAACAATATGTCTACATAATATTCACATACGTTGTTCGTAGGAGGCACATTGTATTAGCCCTACAGTTACAGCATGACATAATATTTAAACTATTACTATTAACATTTTACATAACATTTATTAATTTTTTCCTCACAATTCTGAGTTTTTTTTCTCACGTATATCTGGTATATACGAGAGTTTATATCTGGTAGTTCGGACTTTATAACTCGAGTGAGTATGTAAATTCTTAGGGGAAAAAAGCCAGATTTAATCTCAGAATTGCAAGAATAAAGTCAGAATTTTGAAATATAAAGTCACATTTATTTTTTTTAATTCTTCTATTCCATAGACTTCTATTTGAAAATGTCATTTTCTGCAACCAGATAAGCTCCGCCCACAAAACACATCATCACTGTTTGCAAACACTGAATTGGTTTATTTTCTCACCTTCGCCCACTGTTGTAAAGGATTAGTTCATTTCCAGAATAAAAATTTCCTGATAATTTACTCACCCCCATGTCATTCAAGATATTTTTTTCTTTTTTTCTTCAGTCAAAAAGAAATTAAGGTTTTTGAGAAAATCAACTTTTTTCGTAATAATGAGATCAACTGGTTGAAGGTCCAAATTGCGGTTTCAAGGCTCTACACGATCCCAGCTGAGGAATAAGGGCCTTATCTAGTGAAACAATGTCATTTCCTAAAAAAAACTTTTTAACCACAAATGCTCGTCTCGCACTAGCCTGATCTCACACATTACAGTCACACTGAAACAGTCAGGCGTGATGTACACTGATTTAATCATGTACATCGGTTACACATAAATCAACTACGGTAAATAAACATGTTTTTTTTTTTTCACGTAATTTCAATATAATGGAATTAAATCATTTTAAGTGACCCAATTAAGTTGCCTTAAAATGACTTTTTGTGGTTTCCTGATATGATAACTAAATTTTATACATATTTTTGTCATATAACTGAATTATAAGACTGTATTAAGTAGCTAAAACCATTAGCTAACAATAGTACATATAGCATGCTAATTAGTATATACATAGCATGAAAAATACTAAGCGTTACAAGTGCTTAAAGTAAAGTAACTGTCTAGTCCACAGCTTAAGCAAATGCTCCACTCTTCTCCACAATGGTAACCCAGTGTAATTTAAACAGTTTGAATAATTCCAACATAACTGAACATTAAACACTATTAAACACTATCAATTCTCACACTTTTCTCATCTTGCACATTAAATAACACAAAATTTCATATTTTTTTTTACTCTCCTCATTGAGTCCCAAAGAAAGCATGCTGGAAACTACAGTTTTAGAAAAAATGATTTTTGACTACTTGATTGGTTCACATTCGTCCTAAATAATATAGTAAAATGTACATTTTAGTGAACTACAGTAATCAAAAGAAATCAAGTTTAGAAGAGAAACACAATTTTGTTGTGTATATCATAAATAAAATAATATGATTGGGCAAACTGGACAATTTGAGTTTTCCATTTAAATTTTTTTTGGCGAACGTGCAAAGAAAGTCAAACGCCCTTTACAAAAAAATGGTAAAACAACAATGTTGGACAATTTTGAAGTTGGAAGCGAAAACAAGATGGAGTTTTTTGCCCTACCCTATCATTTTGAACCCAAGTACATAGATGAAGAACTAACCACGTGTGACCTTTACATCGTGATTATATTATACTTGAATTCACGAACATGCACACAGAGTTAGTGCAAGACGCAACACGTTCTTACTCCCAACTCGTCACATATTGACACTTGGTCAGGACCCCTTTGGTGTCGCTTCAAAGTACACCTTTAGCATCATTTTTCAAAGCACAGGGTACTCTGTTATTTTCAGTTGTTTGTCTTAATTTAATGGTTTGCATGCATTTTTAAAAAATAGAAACAATTTTATATAAATTTACATTTTCATTGGAGCACCTAACCCCACCCCTACCCTAAACCTACCTACTTCTGAACTAATATAAAATATAAAAATAAATATAAAATATAAAACACGCAACAGGTAATTATAATGCTTCTTCTGGCGGCATTTTTAGAATTTGCACACACACAGGATGAGCTTTACGGTAGAATGCGATCGCATTTTTTTTTTCGTTTTGCCTCGGAAGACTTGGAATATTAACACTTTTTGAATAAATTATGACTGTATTTGTATCTGCCTGTTATATCTTATGTTTTATTGAAAAATGGTAGGTTTAGGGGCAGGGGTTGGGTTACATGCTCATAAATGTGTGAATAGTGTACTATAAATAAACCTACTGCGACTGTTTGCATATAATGGCAATATTATTTCCCAATATCATGGCGATAAAATTCCCAGTACTTTTCGCGTCGGCATATTGACACCAAGGGTTTCTTATTTAAAGCGATAGAGGACCCTGCATGTTGAAAAATTACGCTAAAGGGGTACCCTGTGTGTCAAAAGTGACGCCAAAGGGTCCTGACCAAGTGTGAATATGTGACAAGTTGGGAGTGAGAACATTGCAGGACGAGCATTTGTTATTAAAAGCATATAGTTGTTTTTTTGTTGTTGTTGTTGTTAGTTTTAATTACCGATCGATTCACTAGATAAAACCATTATTCCTCGGCTAGGATTGTGTAGAGCCATTTGAAGCTGCATTGAAACTGGAATTTAGACCTTCAACCTGTTGATCCCCATTGAAGTCCACTATATGGAGAAAAATCCTGTAATGTTTTCCTAAAAAACCTTCATTTCTTTGTGACTGAAGAAGGATAGACATGAACATCTTGGATGACATGGGCTGAGTAAATGATAAGGACATTTTTATTTTGGAAGTGAACTAATCCTTTAAGGCTGGAATACACTACATAACTTTTGCTAAGATATTTGGCCCAAAAACCAGACTGGAGTCATCAACAGCGCCAGTCTGCAGATTTAGGCAGTGATGTGGGCAGAGTTAATTAATAAAATAAAATTCTCAGTGCCTGATGGGCATATACTTCAGATATAATTCCATTCAATTAGAGGTCATTTAGCGTACGATGCCCAGTTTTTCATTTGTAAACAATTACAAAGTTTAGGATGACTACTGTTTTACAACTGTAAAGTTGTGTAGTGCAGTTCAGCCATAAGATAAATTTCACTGAGCTTACAATTATGAGATTGATTCCTTGCTTCTCAAAGGATATGTATCATGCTGTCTCAGAAATTAATCAAAATGAAAATATTAGGAGGCAGGATAATATTGCTGCCTAGCATTTGAAATAGCTTTCACATCATGAGTGCACCTATAAGCTCTTAAAATGCTGTCTTGGTAGGCGGCTCACTACATTTTTGAAACGAGCTACTCTGTCTTTCCTAATTTTGTAGCTAGTCCCTATAGAGGATTATTAATAATGGATGTTACTCAACAAGAACACTATGCTAGACCACTGATGTGACTGATATATTCGAATCCTTTGATTTTCCTCATCCTTTCCTGCATGACATTTAGTAATCAGTTCCATCTACCATTTTCCAATCCTTTTGCTTACCAGAGTCATATTTTTTAACCCAACAAAGATTCACCAATTTCTATATTTACAGAGTTAACAACTACATCTCCTCTACTACACAAAGACACTCTTTGGATTCGAGTACTAGTAATACAGGTGTGAGCAGACAGCAAGGAAGGCACAGCAACACAGAAGTACAGTCTGTGTCCACTACACAAATGAGAAAGCACAGGTCAGAGAAGAAGCCGGCTGTTGCACAATGAAGCAAAGGAAAGATGTGAAAGGAGCAGTGTCTACAGCAGCAGGGCAGCGGGGGAGAGCAAGTTTAGTCTCTGTGGGAGTTCTGTACTGGTCTAGAAGTTTCTATGGAGACTATAGGATGGAAAGGACGAAAAGAAACACTCTTTGTGACTCTATGGCTCAAACACACTGCTATCTGAATGAGAATTTTTTTTTTTCTGTTACCTTTTCTCTGTTTGTCGCCCTTGGGTCTGCTGACTGCCTGGCTACAGTCAAACTATGACAGAAAACATGTAGTTTCAAACCAATGAAGGACAAAGACAGGCAAAATAAAAAGCAACAATACACAAAATAATAAGTGATAAATGACAATCCATAACAAAAAGACAAAGTATAGTGGATTGAGTAAAACAATGTGGGTATGCAACATAGAACAAGAAGCAGGATAGAACGACAAGGCCTTTTTTAGAGATGAGTGTCTGGGGTGAATTCACTCATTCGTTTTTTTTTAACTGGCTGTATATATAATTTTAACATTTTAAAACCAATTCACATGTCTGGTTCGGAGCGATGTGCTAAAACTATATGGGTCATATAATTGTGGGTACATCTCATGTCCGTGAAGTATATTTTTAATGTATTTTCATCAATATAAAGCCTCAATGCTTAATTTTCTAGTACACAATTATATTTTTTTCCAATCACACTACTATATGTTTAAAAAGACGTAGCTTTTGTTCAAAAATGATGTTCATATCACACACAAGCCTGGTATTCAGCTGTCTGATTTTGTAAAGTTGCTCATTCTACTCTGCATTTAAGAAAACTGAAAATTAATTTCATAGTTTTGCCTTCAGGTAAATTAGTTTCCCCTTCAGTCGTTTCACTACGACGTTACATATGGGAACTCGCTTGAGAGTCCAATCATCTCCAAGCCTTATTCAAAAGGCCAATGAACATTCATGAACATTGGCGAGTGGTATTTGCATGCCGAGCCACTCCCCCGTACATACGGGTATATAAGATGGCGGCGTGCAACCACTCATTCAGACTTTTGCTTTTGGAGCCTCGTCTTCTGAGCCATTTAAAAAAAAAAAAGAGTTCCTGAGTTCACACTCTCTCTGCTGGCGTGCTGCCGAGCTACTAAAAGAGCTTCATCTAAAAGAGCGTTCGGCAGCCGCCAGCCTAATCCTGCGGGCTGCCGTTTTCACGGCATTCAAGCCTCCCGCACTCCAGCGAGCCCCGCCCGTTTGAGAGCACAGTTGTGCCGCGGTTTCTCCCTGGGCGGACCGGGATTTCAAAAGAGTGAATTTCTCGCGGCTGTCGAGGACATCTTCCCGGTATGTATCTCCGGCCGTGCGCTTCCGGGTGCGGTAGTTTCCTCGCCTCTTTGGACGGACATGATCGCTGTCTCACGTGCCTGGGCCGAGAGCACGCTGAGGCAGCGTTCACGGATGGTACGTGCGTTCATTGCGAACGTATGTCCATGGCTGCGTTAAAGTCCCGCCGCTCATTCATGAGTAGGCACCCCTTGTTGTCTTCCCGCGGTAAAAAAAATAAATAAATAAATAAAAAAATAAATAAATAAAAGCCGCGATGAGGCACTTGGGGGACATTCAGGTGACTGTGCAGAATGTTCCGTCGGCCCCCAAAGCCCCGCGGACTTCTGCGTCACCGCGCAGTCCCGTTGAGCTGCCAGAGCAGTATACCTCCCCGTACAGCGGGCTGGGTATCTCCTTTGGCGCTCCCCAGGAGATCGAGATGTCTGCTGCAGCATCAGAGGGAGAGTCTGCGATGAGGCTGACGACTCGGCGGGTCGGTACCCCTCTGCGGTTGCCGCCCCGTCTGAGACGGATGCTGAACTGTCGGCTATGCTCCTCCGAGCCGCCAAGGAGATCGGTCTGGAGGTGCCCAAAACACCTCCGGCCGATCCCTCTAGGCTGGATGATTGGTTTCTGGGGAGGGCTCCCGCGGCACCGCCGCGCTCTCCCCCAGTGCCTTTCTTCCCGGAGGTGCATGAGGAGCTGGTGAGGACTTGGCGAGCCCCGCACTCTTCTCGTCCACGTCCCAGCTCCTCTCCCCTCGCCTCTCTCGACGGCGGTGCAACCCGGGGTTATGAGGCGGTCCCTCAGGTCGAGCGCGCTGTCGCGGTGCATTTATGCCCGCCCGGCGCTGCCACCTGGCGGGATCGGCCCCATCTCCCCTCCAGGGCGTGTGAGTTCTCGTCCGCTCTCGCGGGCCGGACTTACCGCGCCGCTGGACAGGCTGCCACCGCCTTGCACGCCATGGCCACCTTACAGGTGTACCAGGCCAAGGTGTTGAAACACCTGCACGAGAGGGGTTCTGACCAGGGTGCAATGGAGGAACTCCGCGCCGCCACTGACTACGAAGGTGACGGCGCGTTCCCTTGGTCAGTTGATGTCCACCATAGTGGTCCAGGAGCGACATCTATGGCTGACCCTGGCCCAGATGGCAGATGTCGACAAATCACGGTTTCTCGACGCTCCTATCTCCCAGGGCGGCCTATTCGGCGACACCGTCGAGGACTTTGCCCAGCAGTTCTCGGCGGTTCAAAAGCAGACGGAGGCGATTAAACACATCCTGCCCCGCCGCGACATTCCAACCACGTCCGCAGGGCCCCAACCTCCGCCTGCTCGTCGCCGAGGGCGCCCTCCCGCGGCTTCCAAACAACCAGCTCCGTCCCCTGCTAAGGTACATGACACCAGATTGGCAGCCCGACGTCGAGCTGGCCGTGGGAGAGCGGCGCCGCCCGCGTCTCAGGGGCCGGTCACCCGCAAAAGATCTGCGAAGCGTCCCTGACACGGGCAACCTGGAGGTGGAGGGAATCGCTCTTTGGGGGATAACAACATCAACGTCCCCACTCCGGTGGAGGGCCGGGAGCTGTCACAGAAAGAGTCAATTCTCTCACCTCCGGGGTTCAGGCCCCGAGTTCCATCTTTGAGCAGCGCCCAAGAAGTGTCTCCTCGGATTCGGACTCGGAGCCTGATGTCGCCAGCGCGGGAACCAGGGAAGAAGGTAAGCGCTGCCCAGTGCAGTCTGACTTTTCTCCAGGACGTTCTTCCTTCTGGGATCAGTCCCTTCCCCTTCCCCCCCCCAGGCTGCCCCACTGCGGTCACGTCGGTCAACGTCCCTTTGATACCCCTGGCGACCAGGCTGGGAGCCTGGCTTCAGCTTCCCAGCCCCTCGCGGTGGTTGATTCGGACGGTACGTCTCGGCTATGCGATTCAGTTCGCCAGGCGTCCGCCCAGGTACAGAGGCGTCCTTTCCACTTCTGTCCATTCGGACACACATGCTGCTGTGCTTCGTGCGGGGGTTGCAGTCCTACTGGCGAAGGACGCAATCGAGCCTGTCCCTCCAGCCGAGATGAAGTCAGGGTTTTACAGTCCTTACTTCATCGTGCCCAAAAAGAGCGGTGGGTTAAGACCCATCCTGGATCTTCTAGCTCTGAATCGGTCCCTTCTCAGGCTGCCGTTCAAGATGCTCACGACGAAGCGCATCCTAACATGCATTCGTCCCCAGGATTGGGTTGCAGCCATCGACCTGAAGGACGCGTACTTTCACGTCTCGGTCCTGCCTCGACACAGACCCTTCCTACGGTTTGCTTTCGAGGGTCGAGCGTATCAGTACAAAGTGCTTCCATTTGGCCTCTCCCTCTCTCCCCGCGTCTTTACGAAAGTCGCGGAGGCTGCCCTGTCCCCTCTTTGGCAGACGGGCATTCGCATCCTCAACTATCTCGACGACTGGCTTCTCATAGCTCACTCGCGAGATCTGTTGTGCGAACAGAGGGACTTGGTGCTCCGGCACCTCAGCCATCTGGGCCTTCAGGTCAACCGAGAGAAGAGCAAACTCTCCCCAGTGCAGAGGATCTCTTTTCTCGGTGTGGAGCTGGACTCGGTCAGTATGACAGCCCGCCTCACCAACGAGCGCGCGCAGTCAGTGCTGAAGTGTTTGGAGTCATTCAGACACAAAACAGCGGTCCCTCTCAAAACATTTCAGAGGCTCCTGGGGCATATGGCAGCCGCAGCCGCAGTGACGCCGCTCGGCCTGCTTCATATGAGACCGCTTCAGCGCTGGTTACACGATCGAGTCCCGAGATGGGCATGGCACCGTGGCACACTCCGGATTGGCGTTTCCCCGCAGTGTCGCCGCCTGTTCAGCCCGTGGTCAGACCCGGCCTTCCTTCAGGCCAGAGTCCCCCTGGGACAAGTCTCCAGGCATCTTGTGGTATACACGGATGCCTCTTCCACGGGTTGGGGTGCTGTATGCAACGGGCAAGCAGCATCGGGCTCCTGGACAGGACCTCGACTGCAATGGCATATCAATTGCCTAGAGTTGTTGGCTGTGCTTCTGGCCCTTCGTCGCTTCCGACCGACGTTGCGTCACAAGCACGTGCTTGTTCGCACCGACAGCACAGCGACTGTAGCCTACATCAACCGTCAGGGTGGTCTACGCTCCCGTCGCATGTCACAACTCGCCCGCCATCTGCTCCTATGGAGTCAAACGTGGCTGAAATCGCTACGTGCCGTTCACATTCCAGGAGAACTCAACCGTGCAGCCGACCAGCTCTCACGGCAGTCCACCCATCCTGGAGAATGGCGACTCCACCCCGAGACAGTCCAGCTGATTTGGAGCCATTTCGGGGAGGCCCAGATAGATCTGTTTGCTTCCCCCGAATCCTCCCACTGCCAGCGGTTCTACTCCCTCAACGAGGCTCCCAACAGCCTCGGCAGGGACGCACTGGCACACAGCTGGCCTCCGGGGCCCAAGTACGCCTTTCCCCCAGTGAGCCTCCTTGCACAGACACTGTGCAAGATCAGGGAGGACGAGGAGCAGGTTCTGCTGGTTGCGCCATACTGGCCCACCCGGACCTGGTTTCCAGAACTCATTTCCCTCGCGGCAGCCCCTCCCTGGAAAATCCCCTTGAGGAGAGACCTTCTTTCTCAGGGGATGGGCGCAATTTGGCACCCGCGCCCCGACCTGTGGAACCTGCACGTCTGGTTCCTGGACGGGACGCGTCAGACCTCTCCGGCCTTCCACAGGCCGTGATAGAAACTATCACTCAGTCCAGAGCCCCCTCCACAAGGCAGGCTTATGCGCTGAGATGGGGTCTGTTCGTCGACTGGTGTTCCTCTCGCGGGGAGGACCCACAGAGATGTACGATTGCAGTAGTGCTTTCCTTCCTGCAGGAAAAGTTGGAGCGCAGGCTGTCCCCTTCAACTCTCAAAGTGTACGTTGCTGCCATTGCAGCGTACCACGATGCAGTGGATGGAACATCCCTAGGTAAGCACCAACTCATCGTGAGGTTCCTGAGGGGTGCGAGAAGGGTTAATCCCCTCAGGCCGCACCCCATACCCTCTTGGGACCTCTCCGTCGCCCTCCAGGGCCTGCGGGCGGCCCCATTTGAGCCACTTGCGTCGGTTGAGCTAAAATATCTGTCACTTAAGACAGCGCTCCTGACTGCACTGGCCTCCATCAAGAGGGTAGGGGACCTACAAGCTTTCTCTGTCGACGAAGCGTGCCTAGAATTCGGGCCCGGCGATTCTCACGTCATCCTGAGACCCCGGCCTGGTTATGTGCCCAAGGTTCCCACCACGCCTTTCCGCGATCAGGTGGTGAACCTGCAAGCTCTGCCCCTGGAGGAGGCAGACCCAGCCTCTGCGCTGCTGTGTCCAGTTCGCGCTCTGCGTATATACGTGGACCGCACTCGGCACTTCAGACGCACCGAGCAGCTCTTCGTCTGCTTTGGAGGTCAGCAGAAAGGGAATGCTGTCTCCAAACAGAGGTTGGCCCATTGGGTGGTAGATGCCATCTCCCTGTCGTACCAAAACCAGGGAGAGCCATGCCCCTTAGGTGTTCGTGCCCACTCCACACGGAGTGTTGCCTCATCCTATGCGTTGGCTCATGGCGCCTCACTAGCAGATATCTGTAGAGCTGCGGGTTGGGCGACACCTAATACCTTCGCCAGGTTCTACAACCTTCGCGTAGAGGCCGTATCCTCCCGTGTCTTAACATAGACATCACAGGCGAGCGGGAGTCCGGCTGGTGTCGGCTTGCTGCGCCATTCCTAATGGATCCGTGCGCTATTTCCCTCAGTTGTTCCCTCCGGCGAACCTGGGTCCTCCATGCCCCGCAGTCAGGCCTAGTGCGGAGTAGTGCTTGTCTGTGCTCCGGTTGGGTCTCCTTCGCCCAGCAGGTTGTGGCAACATGTTTCAGTATTTTTCCACGGTCAGCCAGAAGGCCGATGTTTCCCTCATATATCCCTAAAATCTATGGATATATTGAATTTCTTGTGTTCCACATGTAGAGATTTCATGTGCTCCGCCCCCCCAACTCCTGCTTCAGTACAACTGGCATCCCTGTGGGGCCCCCTATTGGCCCCCAGGGCGTTGGGAAGGTTACGCTCATATCCGTCTGCTGACACGTCCGCCTGTCGGCACGCGGTGTGTTGCGTAACGCGACGTCTGGTTCGTGGCCTGTTCCATGGGTCTGTTCCCATATGTAACGTCGTAGTGAAACGACTGAAGGGGAACGTCTAGGTTACGTACGTAACCCTCGTTCCCTGAAGGAGGGAACGGAGACGTTACATCCCCTGCCACGACCTGACGTCGCGCTGACGCCGGGCTGCAGCTCGGCTCCTCAGCAAAAGCCTGAATGAGTGGTTGCACGCCGCCATCTTATATACCCGTATGTACGGGGGAGTGGCTCGGCATGCAAATACCACTCGCCAATGTTCATGAATGTTCATTGGCCTTTTGAATAAGGCTTGGAGATGATTGGACTCTCAAGCGAGTTCCCATATGTAACGTCTCCGTTCCCTCCTTCAGGGAACGAGGGTTACGTACGTAACCCAGACGTTATCAAGACATTTGGGTGTGTGCTTTCAAAATAATAAGTGTTTGTGATATAACTTGTTTATTTGTGTCCAAAAAACCATTGTCAACTAAGTTACCCACTAGAAAACCCCCCTTAAAAAAGGAATGGTTTGTCTAATTCTCGCATAATTTGCACAGTATGATGATATTTCCTCAAGAAGCACATGGATGATACACTAAAAGTTATGTTCTCTCTCTTTCTCCTACTATTGGTTAAACTAGCAAACCTGTGTCAACAGTGTTACATGAGTATTATTGCTGAAAGTTTTAACAAGACAATTTAACTAAAACTTATGTTTTGTTTATGAAAATATATTTCTAAACACACCATATGCTCAGTAGTTCTAGGCTTCCATATTGAGTATAGGCCCAAAACACTAAAAATGTCAACTAATTTACCTGTCAACTGTGTTACTCAGTAAAGGTAATATGGTGGACAGTAGCAAACATATATGGTATTTTATGCACATATTCCTACAGATCAGCTTTATTTATATAGCACTTTATACAATATAGATTGTTTCAAAGCAGCTACGTAAGGTCATGTTTGGGAAAACTTTTTTCTTCACCCCTAATTAGAGAATGACCCATATAGTCCAGATCACGTAAAGTATGCCAGATTGCAGTAGTCTACCGCATTGTCCGCAAAACCTTTTAAATTAGCATAATTTTATACTTGATTTGCATAATTCCTTTACTGAATGAGCAGAAACAGTGTGCAAATAATGCAATCTTAGTAAATTCTCCCCTCTACATTTATACGTTATAGGACAAAAGAGATATTAGTGAGCTTTGGGGTCTCCAACCCAGAATAAAAGGCCAGAGTTATGGGATAATGTCCATATTAGGCTGTTTCAGTGGAATATGTATCTTAACTTCTATACAGTATTAAATATAATGGGATAACCACAATAAATGTTGATATATACGGTCACCTTCATTGCATACATGATCTCTGAGTTCCCTCCATTATAAAGTCATACATTATGTATAAAGCATAATGCGCTAAAAGCCTTATCTAGTCTCTCTGCCATGACAGCCATTGCTGAGTTATGCCGCATTATGTCAGATCTGCTAATAGTCTGTAATCTATTCTACTCAGTTCAGTGTTAGAAAAAACACAAAAGGGCAAAATAGACACAAAACTGTCACAAAAATGAATATTATCCCTTCCCATGATCCAGATATGAGTTGCGCTACAATACAGCAGGAACAGAGTCGTTCATGGCTAAATCTGCAGACATGACATATCTCACTAATTACGTCTTAATTGGCACAGACTGCAAATTAGCATTTTGCTGTGTGTGTATGAGTGTGTACAAGTCCCATCCCAGCTTTAAGCTCCTTCATTAAGCTGTTTGATGGTGCATCTGCTTCAAGTTCGGTCAACACAATGCCTTGTAAAGAAAATATCATTTCGGGCCTAATTTTGTGTGGACAAAAGGAAAATACAAGGTGGCAAAAATTAGTTATTCATTTAATGCCGTGGAGGTTCCCAGATGAAGCTTCAATAAATGAGGAAACTATTACAAGAGAAAACCAAGGAGGCTGTAGAAATACGTTTGCTACTCGTCCTCACTGTAGCAAACACCTGAACTTCACAGTTGGGCTCAGATAATTTGACTGAACTGCAGGGAAACAGTTTCAACAAGGCATAACCAAACACGCTAAGAATAGGTAAACACTTAAAGATTCACAAAAATGCGTACTTGCAATCACACAGACTGTGTGAGTACTAATAATTGTTCAGAGCGTAACCTTTAAAGCACGACAATTACAGTATTAGATTCATGAGACCACTCTACTACTGATACCATATATTATCAGTGCTATAGGGTTTTGAAAGTTTTAATGAGACATTTTTCTAGGAAGCAGTTTGAATAGTACTAGTTGATAGGGGTCACAGAATGTAATCATGCTTTGGATTAAACTTTCTAATTGCAGATGAAGGCCTTCAGCACCTAGACGTAATTTAAGTAGGTGACTCGACCTAAGTAGGATATATATTTTAGCAGCAACCATATTTTTGAATAAAAAAGCCAGCAATGCTGTCCAGATTACAAATGAGTTAGCCATAATGTTTTACCAGAAGACGTATATTCTGGTCTCTGCTCTGTTAAATTTCCTTTTAAAAAGCTGTGGTTGTAATTCTTTTCGCTGAGTATATAAAATGTAACACAAAACACCCTAATGTACAGATCTGATAACAGCTGGCAGATTGTTAACGGCTGGTCTATGTGGTAATATAGTACATCGGGCAGGACATCTATTTAGCTTGCCTATCATTCATCGACCTCAAATATGGCTTTTCATCTTAAAGATGTATGTAGTAGCAACTTTACATGGCCGCTCAATCTAATGTTAACCTAGAAAAATGTGCGCTATTGAAGTTTCTGTGTGGAGTGTGGAAGCTGAATATTCAGGCGCTCACTGCATGACAGATGGAGGCGCCGGTGTGGTCATTTGCTCTTAAAATACAATTTTTGGTCATACAGATAAAATTAATACATCTTTCGAATCGAAGACATTGTTTATTTGTGTGCACTCAGAATAACAACGAAACGTTGTGCTTTTGTAAAATAATTAATGCAAACAGGATGTGCTTTTCCCCATCTTGGTCTCTGTAAACTTGAGCGCATCACTTTGAAACTCGTAAACTTGTATACTTGCCTTACAGACATGAAAAATATATCTATAGAACGTGAAATGTCTACTTGTGAACATGAACCAATTCAAATAGAAAATAGATATTACTAGATTATGTTATCCGTATGAAACATGCATTCGGCGATGACGAGTCAGTGTAGCCGTTTTCATTTAATCTCTTAAGCCAAAAACAAAGAAAGCACTAGTTTATCAATAAAATATTAAAACGTTAATGCAGTCTACTTGCTGTTTTTCCCTGACACATAATTATTATATCTGCTGGTGCGCTGTGGCGAGCTTTTTTGCATGCGCTTGAGCGTATTAGGCAATGTAAGCAATTAAAGGCTCATTATTATGATTTATATGGTTTATCAATAAGCATGTGATCAATAAGCGACTAATGCTTAAAATGAACGACTACCAGAAAAATCTTTAGTCGAGGGCAGCCCTTGAAATGACATGTATTTCCTTGTTAAATATTTTATACATTGACCCTTCGCAAAGACATGCCCCCTTTCGTTACTGTTGCTATGTCCGACACACCATGGCACTCTCACACCACCCATCATGTTCTCACGCAGTAAAAAATACATGAAATTAAGTCATAGCTTTTACATTTATTTTTATTTTTTAAAGAAATTCAAACAATAAATGCCATTTTGTGTCTCTTTAATGTGTCGTGACAGATTGCTGTGACAGATTGCAGTCTCAAAACGCTATCTCACGACCAATTTGTACGTATTTTACAAGGTGGCCAATTCGTACAACCTCACTCGTACTACCTTTGTCTAGACCCCAGTGACGGGGTTAGGGGTTGGTCATCGTACAAATTCATATGAATTGGTGAACTCGTAAAAAATACGTACGATTTAGCAAAGATTTCACAAATTTGTACGAATATGTGCGATTTTTGCTAAATCGTACGTATTTTACGAGTTCCCCAATTCATATGAATTCGTACGATGACCTACCCCTAAACCTACCCATCACTGGGGTCTAGACAAAGGTCATACCAGTGAGGTCGTACAAATTTGTATAAATTACACGCCATGGTGCTCTCACGCCACCAATAATGTTTTCATGCAGTGAAAAATACATTAAACTAAGTCACAGCTTTAAAATGTTGTTATTTTTTAAAGAAATTCAAACAATAAATAATAATGTGTCGTGATAGATTACTCTAGCACCCAATGCTATCATGACACATTAAAGATAGGGGTAGGTTTAGGGGTAGGTCATTTGTACAAATTCATATGAATTGAGGAACTCGTAAAATACATACGATTTGGCAAAAATGACATGAATGCGTACAACTTCACTTGCCACCTCATAAAATATGTGCGAATTGCCATGAGATCAGTTGTTGCACTTCAGTTTAAGTGGCATGTGAACCGATCATCTCTTCCTGTTTACTAGTTTTAGTGCGAAATAAAACATGAATGAACATCATATGCTTTCTTGTTTCAACCAAGGAAAAATGTCAATTCACCATTTTTCAAGTCCACCAGCATTAACCCACTCTCCTGTCTGGTTTGTTTGTCGGAGATGCGACGTTATGATTGGTCAGATTGCCTGTCAATCAAACTATCTGTGAAGGGTCAATTAGACTGTAATTTATATGGCGATTTATATTTTTACCCTTATTCTCCTGCTTTTCAAGAAAGTTCATGATTATTTAACCAAACGTTGTTGTGCTTCATAAGAAAAAAAATGCTAGAAGTGTAACAACTACATGATTTAAAGCACAAGTCATGTCCATAGCATACATTGTGTGGGTTACATGCCTAAGTTTAATACTTTAGATTAAGGGATTGTTCAAATCTTACATTATTGCTAACTCCGTGCATGTATTTATGATGTTTACTCTTTCATAAAACAGTCAGTGGGTGTAAGAGCAGAAGTTTTCAACTAATACATATTTCAAGAGCCAGACTGTTGCCTTCCTCTGCTCTCAAGTTCCCCGCTGTGTTCATTTGTAGGATCCCCATTAGCATGAATAGATTGAACACAGGGTACCAGTCCTTCATCCATTTGGGACCATATGGGGTGCCTCCGCTACAGCTATCAGCCCAGCCAGCATCTTCACTTAGAGGTTAACTGCCTTTCAAACTGCATCAAGCTCCATTCTCACTAACACAAGCAATTTAACGGACTGCAAGTGACTAAGGCGCCTCCACTGTCCCCATAGAAAAAAAGAACAAGATGAAGCGAACCCGCGGTACAAACGAGAGATTGAAGTCATCGTATGTAGGAGGGAAATAGAGAGAGAAAGACGATTAGAAGAAATGGACAGTGTCTGGAAGGGGCCATTTGGATGTGTTAGAGACCCCACTAAGCTCACTTTCCTCACCAGCTGTTAGAGTGATCCAATGGGATAAAAGGAAAGTCTAGAGTAAGACAGAAGGGGAAAAAAGGCTTAGATTTTTCCCAAATGCGCACTCATCTCTTTAACGGCCCACACACACACAGGTTTCTGACCAAACGCACTTCTGTTATCATCAGTATCACCATGTTGCTGGAAGAGTATGTGCTTACTTACCGTATACCAGTCGGGTTATTCTCACTTTAATGCAGATTTTATGTCACAGTTTTATCTGTTTATGATCTTTTAAATACATTTTTATACGTTTTTGTGGTTTATAAGAATTTATATGTACAGCTTGGGTTAAATAAAACTTAAAGGGTTTAAACAGCACTAGCACAAGCACGATGACAGCCCAAGGCTGTGTGGTTTACAACAGTACATCACAACATCGCAGGGAATACTCCACGCTGAGTTAACACGACCTAACGTGAAAAAAAACACCCAACATTTAGTCCTCTACACCTCTTAGACTCTACAAAGTCAGGGTTTACACTGCACCAATGAGAGCCTTTATTAATCAGGGCTGGGAATACTGGGTCTGGTTGACATGCTTACGTTGGCTCTCTTTGTAAACGAAGCTCATTCTCCGTGTTAAAGGCTCAGATTGTCTTGGTGGTGGTGGAGGAGGAACCTGTGAAGTCGGCCGGATTGTTAGAGGGGTTTAAAGACCACTGGCATGGCACTTTTTAGCACAGATTTGATATTATAGTTTTTGCTACATTATCTCCTGACGAAAATGTACCTGTAAGGCGCCAAATACGTACCAATAAGTACATATCACTACAGTTTCCAACAGAAATGAACACTAGAGGCAGTAAAACAGCGAGCACTTGTAATCGTTTTCATACATTTACGATTACAGCTCCATATGTTTTGCTTTCCGGACATAACACGCTTGCTCGGTAGCTCAGCCGGCACTGAACTGGACTTACGATGTGGAATCCTTGGGTACGAATCCTGTGAAAAACATGACTCATGATAAAATATCTAAAGATGAGAGATCAAAAAACAAGATAAAACGGCATGCCTGCGATTGCGTTTTTACGTCACATTCGCATTTGTTCATACTATCGGGTAGGTTTAGGTGTTGTACAGATGGTACGTTATTTTAAAACGTCATGGAGCATTAGAGTTTTAGCGCCACTCAAGCCAGAACTGCGGTGACATACAAAACCAACATCACATAAAACATACCATATGTACGTTTATCTGTTCTGGGACAAAAAAACAAACACTGTTTTAGCAACACTCTAAAACTGCAGTGATATGTACTTATTGATACATATTTCGCGTCTCACGAAAAAGTTCCCACAGATATGTTTTCATCATGAGATCAGACGTTTTTGAGGTAGATGTGGTTTCGTGAGGTAGACTGGGCTTTAGGGAAAGGATATAAATCCAGCAGGATTCAAACAAACGGTAAAGGTTATCGCAAAGTGCACTTATCGGTTTTTAGATTACATTTATCTTCATGAATTTGAAAACCACTTCTTTAGAAACACATTATACCAAATAAGTGATCACATTCTGTGGAAAATCACTAACACCAGTCCTGACCTAAAGAAACATTCCAAATAACTGACGATTGTCTTACGACCGGGACACACTGGGCGATTTTCAAATCTTTACCGATTTTAAAACCATGAGAGACCACAGACATGAAGACAGTTTCAACCGATTTTTAGCCTTATAATTCTCTGAATGCACACACTAGATGATTCGACCAGACCGTGAGACCACACACTTGTTAACTGTAAGAACGATTTCACAGTGACGCGAGATCTCATAGAGACTTGTGAGATTAAATCGTAACTAGAGAAGGAAAACACACTGAGGACAATCAACATTGTCAGCTGGCTCTCTTGGCGCACATTCTTTTGTACAGTGATATTTACGACTTGAGTTTGGGGACATTCCGTCCTGATCAGAAGCAGTTAAACCTGGTTCAGACTACACGATTTTAGCCTGATTTTGGCATGATCTGCTTGTTGTAGGGCGTCGTGGGAATTCATGTACGACAGTGGGCGTCGGGAGTATACGATGCTTCATGACGTCAACACAGAAAGACTAGCATGTTTTTTTTGTCGTCCGTGTTTTACAATGGAGGAAATGTTTGTGGAGCTATGGCAACAATACTCCTGCATTTATGATGAGGGACTACTGCGACAGAGTGAAAAATAGTCAAATAAAAACTATTTTACCTCAGTTCTCTTTGATAGTCCATACTGTCCTCTTCATGCAATCCAGATTTGTGTCCATTGTCAGGTTTTCTTTCTTTTTTGGGCTTTTCTGATGACAAGGCAGAGCTAAACATACTGTTTGCTAGTCATTGTTTGTTTACACTTATAGCACCTTCTGTCTAGTCCCGCTGTATCAGTTATGACAGCATGCAATGAATGGTCGGGTAGCGTCGCGTAGTCGCGTAGTCGCGCATGTTTCTTGTTTACGACACAATGAGATTTTAGGAGTCAAAATCACATAGTCTGACACAGTGATTGTCGTAACCAACAACAAAAAAAATCATGTAGTCTGAACAGGGCTTTAAATAATGGTAATATCACCACATAATAGAGGATTTTTTTGGACAAAAAATCATTTGCAACAAGCCTCAAATCAGGCCATGGCCCACGGGGGTGCAAATCGGCCTTAAAATCTTCAAGTGTGTGGCCAGCCTTAGGCACTGGGCTGTTATACTAATATGCAATTTCATTTTTTTTAAACTCTCCTGCACAACATTATTGCTGTAATTATAGCATTGTCAGCATAATCAAACCTGTGGAATCAAATCAAAAGAATTATATACTGCAGTTGCTTTCCCGTTGGGAATTGAAAGGCGACACTCATCAATACTGAAGAACTCTGTAGTGTCAAAACATTTGAAAAGAGTTTGAACCTCTGTAATATGACAACATGAACCTCTAATGCTTGTCTGAAGATATCCAGTAGTGGTGTCCAGGCTTTTTTTCGACTGGGGTGGCACAGGTAAGGTGCAGACTCATTGTTGATAAGCCTACTACTTCCTCACTGATAACTTGAGAGATGACTAGAATTTTGGGTTGACCAATCAGATCACTCCAGTGGCCAGGGTCACCCCAGGACACGGTCCCGGTGAAACGTAATGCAGCAGAAGGATCTAATGGCCTGAAATAGGCTGTAACTGAGGCTGCGGACAGCATGATCCAAATGAAAAGTGAGTGAGCATGTGGCAAATGCCACCAAAGTATACACTTGTCGCAAATTGCGAGCAGGTAATTTCCCGCAGGGCATTTGTTTTTAAATCTTAATGACAAAAGCTTGTGGACACTGGCGTGTGGATGTTTGCAATGCTCCTTCCGCTAATAGAACATTAAAGATTCAGCAGTCTAGCTAATGCAAAGATGAACAGTCAGCTCTTTGTAGGGGAAGCAGATAGAAGACAGCACTGTAGCAGGGAGGTGTACTTTGAGAAGCTTAATGGCAGAAGACTGAATATGATCCAACTATTAATACTGTATAATTAGCGTACAAAACACAAGGCTTGAAGAAATGGAAAGCAGTGCATGTTCTGATAAAGATGAGTTTCCCAAATACCAAGTGCATTTCAAACGTATTATTATTATTATTTTATTTAAATCCTAGCACAAGAAAACACACTGTTCAGTGTTCACTTGTGTGAAACATAAAAGTGTATTTGTCCATACATTAAATGTCAGAACATGAGAGTAAATAAATGATGATAGAATTTCATTTTTCATTCATCAGCTGAATTATATTTAATATCAAAATGTTTATGAATTTTATTCCATGTAATTTTAAAGCATGTTAAAAGAATGTTAATACACCTTTAAAACTAAGTTTTCTCCAGTAACAAATTATTTATGTAACTATCATTAGTAATTCAAGTATGTGTAAACAGTTTAGTTCTCCAGTTACTATCGCTTTAAAACTCTTGCAGTGGTGCACGTGTGAGCATGTTTATTAGCGACTTTGTAACGCAATTACGCAGGGCTTTTAGAAAACACAGAGCGAGATTATTTCACTTAAAGGGATAGTTCACCCAAAAATGAAAATTCTGTCATTAATTACTCACCCTCATGTCGTTCCAAACCCATAAGACCTTCGTGCATACAAAAGAGAAGAAATTGTAAAATAAAGTCATTATTTTTTGTTTTCTTTGTCTTCGGTTTGATCCACTGATGTCATTTTTAATGTTTTCTTTTTTTTTTTTGTAAATTATGTCCTTATTAACTTTCTGAATCTTGAATGTGGTAGTTGCGTTGTTGTCTACGCAAGATCAGAACGCTCTCGGATTTCATCAAAAATATCTTAGTTTCTGTTACGAAGATGACCAAAGGTCTTACGGGTTTGGAACAACGTGACGGTGAGTAATTCATGACAGAATTTTCATTTTTGGTTGAACTAACCCTTGAAAGTGGAGCTTAGGGTGGTGTAGGGTCAGTGTGGGGTCGCAGGTTAGAGGGGTCTTACCTTGAAGGAGGACATGGCAGGGTCCCTGTTATACCTGTCTATGGTGTGGAACTTGGTGGAGTGGTTGAGTTCATGGTAGAGCTCTGAGTGTCTTTTGCGAGTGTGCATCACTTTCTGTAAGGAAGGGGAAAAAACAAACAAACAAAAAAACAAAAAGAAACAAAAGCGAAAATAAGAAAGGGCTGGCCAGGGAAGAGCTGGGACAACGGCTATCGGTGTTAAACCGCAAATCTAGGGTGACTATGAACACTCATCCTCTCAAAGGGTGGTGTTCTGGATATTAAACAATGGAGCTGAAGCTCTCTGGTTAGTGTCATTTCCTACTGATAGACACTTTCACCAATTTCCAGACTTAACTGAAGGTGGCTGGAAGCTGGCTGGGCTGTTTTGTAGTCACAGCTGGTGTTCACACACAGCTGACATGGAGCTCTAACCGGTGAATGTAAGCATCCATGTACTAGGGTTGATTTCAGGTTTGTTTATTTAGCTTTCTATATGTGGTTATATAGCAATTCTCATTTATATTAGGGCTACCAAAGTTAAAAGAGAAGTCCACTTCCAGAACAAAGATTTACAGATAATGTACTCACCCCAAGATGTTCATGTTTTTTTAGTCAGTTGTAAAGAAATTATGTTTTGAGGAAAACATTTCAGCATTTTTCTCCATATAGTGGACTTCTATGGTGCCCCAAATTTGAACTTCCAAAACGCAGTTTAAATGCAGCTTCAAACAATCCCAGCAAAGGAAGGAGAGTCTTATCTAGCGAAACGATCGGTTGTTTTCATAAAAATAATACAATTTATATACTTTTTAATGTCAAACACTCATCTTGCCTTACTCTGCCTGGACTTTTTTCCGGTTCATGACAGTTAGGGTATGTCGAAAAACTCCCATCTCACGTTCTCCCTCAACTTCAAAATCGTCCTATATCGCCGTTTTATCGTTTTTGTTGAGGGTGTTTGATCTTCTTTGCATGTTCACTTTAAAAAGACTGGGTTGGTACTTCTGCAGCGATGTAGGGTGATTTTAAAATGATTTTTGAAGTTGAGGGAGAAAAAAAAAATTGGAGTTTTTCGCCATACCCTAACTATCTTAAGCACAGAGTTCAATGAGAGCAAGACAAGATGAGCGTTCGAGATTAAAAAAATTAAATTGTATTTTTTTTTTTTAGGAAAATAACCGATCGTTTCGCTAGTTAAGACCCTTCTTCCTCGACTGGGATCATTTACAACTGCATTTGGGATGGTTTGCAGCCGATTTAAACTGCATTTTGAAGTTCAAACTCAGGACACCATAGCAGTCCATTATATGGAGAAAAATCCTGAAATGTTTTCCTCAAAACATAATTTCTTTACAACTGAAGAAAGAAAGACATGAACATCTTGGATGACAAGGAGTACTTCTCCTTTAAATATATACTTTTATAGAAAGTATACATTATATGGCATTTAGTTTAGTATATTAACCTGTTTAACTTCTTCATTCTGCTCAGTGCTAATTCTAAAAATTAAACGAAATACGAAAGTGCCAGCACACATAAATGCATAAACTCCAGCCTGACCAGCAAACAAGTGCTACAGACGAAACCAGCAGGCTGGGAGATTGACTTTTTTTTTTTTTTTTCTCACCAGAGCAATACAATTTTAGTTTAATATTATTTAGTTTTTGTTTTCAATAAGTATTTAATACATTAGAACTAAATGAACTACACATTATGTATTTACAGGTATATTTCAGCTAATTAACAGTTCGAAATGAATCCTGTAACAGCAAAAACGATTATCTCAATCATGAAAAAATTGTTTTAGTTTACTGTCAACCCTAATTTGTTTATTGGGACAGGGGGGAGAAGATCTCATGCAGCACTGACTAGGATGGAAGAGGTTATGAAGCTCTAAAAGCATCTGAATGCGTTAGTAACAAGACATACCTCTGTTTAAGAAGAAGCCTCCATACTGGAGAGCAAATATCCAGTCATAACTTCACTTAAGCTTTCAAACATAATTGAAGAACTGCTGGTTTAAAAGCACACAAGCGTGTTCTGGAGAAAATGGATTGGGATGTTTTCGACTGGAGATTTGCTGGTTCCTGCCAGTTGATCATTCCATGGAGGTGCCCTCCAGGCTGCCTCAGTCATACACGTGCAGTCTCTACTCGTCGCATTATGCCGTCTATCTCTTTCACACACAATAATGCCACTCACTCGACACTTACAGAGCTCTACGCTGGTTCAGTGTTTCTGCAGCCTTGATCCTTCTGTATTCAGAGACATATCCTGCTTGTATATTGTATGTTATACAGCACACTTTGTGATGACATATCAAAAAAAGTCAAAAGAAATAGGATGACCAGATTTCTGAAATGCTAAACATGGTAGGCTAAATGCAGAACAGTTTCTGAATTCACTGAACATAGCTATCCACCTTTTTCCTGTGTAATCATCCGATAAGCGCCTACACTGTAAAAAATAATTTGTTGAGTCAACTTAAAATAATTTGTAACCTGGCTGCCTTAAAATTTGAAGTTCAGTCAACTCAAAAAAAGTTTATTCAACTTAAAATGTTAAATTATACTAATTGACAACTTAGATATTTGAGTTGAATCAACTTCAAATTTTAAGGCAGCTGGGTTACTTACCCATCTGTTAAGTTTAGCAAACACAAATATCTAAGTTGTTACTTAGTACAACTTAACATTTCAAGTTGACTAAACTTATTTTAGTTGATTGAACTTAAAATTTTAAGGCAGCAGGGTAACAAATTATTTTAAGCTGACTCAACAAATTGTGTTTTTTGTTTTTTACAGTGTACCGTTTGGGTGTCCTCCTTCTGGTCTCTATAGAAATCCACGTTAAAATGGGGTAAAACGATTGCTGAATTAAATTAAAGGGAACCTTTTTTTAATGTAACTAAATATAAAAATGTGCGCAGGGTTAAGCTGTGCTGTTGTTGGCTGCCACAGTTTAAGGAACTCCTGTAAACCACTTGTTTTGTTTACAATGTAGCTAACCACGGGTCGCTTCATGTCATCTTCCCACTCATTAAACTATGACAGGTGAATTACTGCAAAAAGATGGTCATTGCGACACTGTAAGGTAATGGAACTATGGCGCCATGTACTTTTTTAAACCATCTACATGCTGTTTAATGTTATATATTATTGGCTCAGAAAACACATTAAGTTGACTAGAAACACCAGAGACTGGAAATGTAATGCATCATTTCAGTCAGGCGAGATCTCCACGTTCAGGAAAGAGGTGAATTGCTATGCAGTACTTAAACTGTATTTGAACAGCAGGAAAGCTGTACATTACAATCAACTTCACATGTATGAACTGCCAAGACTGTTTAAAGTAACTTTAAATCTACTGTCAAACTAATTCCCATGAAACATAATGCAAATTTTAAATAATAAATAATTAAATAATACTAAAAAAAATAAATAGGTAATTTTGACAAAATAAGACATACGAGAAATTGTAACAATTGCAATTGCAACAATTATTTTTTATTTAGTACTGTTCTTAATATGCTATTTCATACAACATCCTGCTGGGACAAAAAAGTCTAAAACTTGCCTAAGCTGGTTGGCTGGTTTTAGCTGATCAGCAGGCTGGTTTTAGAGGGGTTTTGGCCACTTCCTTTGCTGGTCAGACTGGGAGACCAGCTTAAACCAGCTAAGACCAGCCAACCAGCTTAGGCTGGTTTTAGCTTTTTTTTTCATTAGGAAGATGTTAACATATAGTTTATAAGGTCATTTATAAACAATATTTACAAATGATCATCCTGTTCAAACGTTTACACCCCCAACTCTTAATGTATTTCATTGCCTTCTTGAGCATCAGTGATTTTTTTTTTACCTTTTGTAATACAGTAGTTGTGTATTATGTTGCGTTCACGCCGTGTCGTAATTACCGTAATACCGAGACGACAACATGTGACATTTTACTCATAGCTTTCCATGTTCTCGAACTCAGATTTAGTGCCTAATTAGCGCCAAAATGAGCCTGTCGGCAATCAGGTGGTACAGCTGTCACTGGTCCAAGTCGTAACTCTCAGAACATTCTGAGCTTACAAGTTGTAATTGTGAGATCAGGAGCATGTGAGGGCTTTGGCGTTGATAGTTCTGCCATAGAAAGACGTAATTCAGCTCAAGAAGAATGTCACGTGTTGTCATCTCGAAATTAAGACATGGCGTGAAGGCAGCTCAATTGTCCTCACTGCAAAAAGACACATCTCAATATCATATATTTACTGCTGGAAAAAGCTTAATATGCAGAAAGTCCTAAAATCACCAAAGAATGTGCAGAACTTTTCTACAGAGCAGTGGATGGTTTAACTCAGTGGTTTCAAATTCAATTCCTGGAGGGCCACAGCTCTGCAGAGTTCAGCTCTAACTCATACCTGCTTGGAAGTTTCTAGTAATCCTGAAGACCTTGATTAGCTGGATCAGGTGTATATGATTGGAGCTAAACTGTGCAGAGATGTGGCCCTTCAGGAATTAAGTTTGAGACCACTGGTTTAACTGTTTAGGACAGGGGTGTCCAATCCTGCTCCTGGAAGGCCACTGTCCTACGGAGTTTAGCTCCAACCCTAATTAAACACACCTAAACCAATTAAGGTCTTACTAGACATACTAGAAACTTCCGGGCAGATAGAGGCAAGTTTAAACTAAATGCTGAGGAACACCGGTCCTCCAGAACAGAGTTTGGACAGTCCTGGTTTAGGACAAACCAGGGACTCAACTGCTGATCATCTAGGTAACAACTCAGTTGCAAAGGGTATGTAAATGTTTAAAAGTCTTTTGTATAAATAGACAATATCATCACAGTTATGATGTAAAACGGCTCATTCAGGACAGTATTAAATAACGTACCATTTTTATAATCCATAAAATTATTAACATCTTTCATATTCTGCCTGGGGGTGTAAACTTATGAACAGAACTGTATGCACGCACACACATATACACACTCAATTAAGTTCATGTATAATTGATTTCAAACTTGTACACATGTACATTTTATTACATATATTTAAAAGAGTGATATGTGGTCACCCTATTTTGAAATGCCAAAAGGAAAGCCTAAGGAATCAAGGCATGTGAAACACTGAGCAGTTCTGCCATGGATAGGACTGTTGCTAATACTAAATGCATGATGGGGGAAACAAGCACCGGAGCGGCAACTATCATTGGCTCCTGTTATGAGTCCACTGAAAAATCTCTAGATAATATTGGACAGAAGCACAAACACCAGTCTAAGGACAGATGGGGACGGGGTCTTACCTCAAAGTCCAGCTCAGAGTACCGTACTCTTTTCCTCTGGGGGAAGGGGGAGGGGGAGAGAAGACACCATCAATCACAACTGCACATCTTTCAGCACCTGAGTAAACTGGCACCCATGATGCATTTGTCTCATGCAGGTGCAGTGAGCATGTAATACCCGAACTTCACCATGAACACAAGAAAGGTGTATTTGCCTTCAACAACTAGTGGGTGTACGGTGGGTGTCTTAAAGCATAACAGAAGTGGATAATGTCCATGTAAAAAAATAAATAAATACTGCCATCTTTATGAGGGTCACTGAAAATGTAAAATAGGTCAGATTGGGCCATTGATTGGATAGGATTTTCCTTCATAAAACAGCATAAGTGATGATGTGAGCCTTTGATTAAAAAAAGTTAGTCTGTCTGCATATAATGTAAACAGCAGAAGCTGTGGTATGTTTAGAAAATGGCATAATATTTTATAAATGTCTCAGTATGTAAACATCTCTAATCTTCTGTAAACACCAAAACCACTTTTTCAGTAGGAACTTGCTTAGTTTCAACAAAATTTGTTTGTACCTCTGCACAGTGCACTTTGCATAGTAATGCGCAGGGTCTAAAATTAACTTAATGCCCCACTCGCAGAGTCAGTTGAGAAGACCAACCGGCAATAAATGTGTCTCATAGGCCCACAAAACTGTATTTTTATTACTTTTTATTAAAGTACAACTTCAACCAGCTTTGTATTGTTATAATATTGGTATTATATAGAAATAAACAATGTGTACTCTTTCTCCAGCACCTAGTTTCTTTGTAAACTGTAACAAAACAAACCTAACTGAAAATTGCCAAACTTATCCTTTACGAGCATTTAGTTGTTGTTGGAAAATGGGATTACTTGGCTACCAATTCCGAGGACATTAATGACCTTACAATGTAGATCATTATGTCACTCATAGCAACACATACAGGATGAGCCAATCCGTGTCTCTCAGTGACATGACAACTGTCACAAAAATGTGAAGACCTATTACGGTAAGGATTTTTTCCCTCATATTTTCATATTTTGCCACATGGAATTCTGTAGACAAAAAATATAAACTTTTGATCTATTAGTATAACTATAAAATACAGCTGAAGTCAAAGGTTTACACACACCTTGCAGAATCTGCAAATGTTAATGATTTTAACAAGATAAGAAGGATCATGCAAAATGCATGCTATTTTTTTATTTACTACTTAACTTAATAAGTTATATCACATAAAAGACATTTACATATAGTCCACAAGAGAAAATAACAACTGAATTTATAAAAATGACCCCGTTCAAAAGTTTACATACACTTAATTCTTAGTACTCTGTTATCTCAGTGATGATTTTTTTTTTTTGCTTAGTAATAGTTGTTCTTGAGTTGTTCAAATTCTGTGGTTTTTCAGCATTTTTGTGTATTTGAACCCTTTCCAACAATGACTATGATTTTGAGATCCATCTTTTTACACTGAGGGACTCATATGCAACTATTACAGAAGGTTTAATCGCTCACTGCTGCTCCAGAAGGAAACACGATGCATTAGGAGCCAGGGGTGAAAACTTTTTGAACTGGAAGATCAGGGTAAATTTCACATATTTTGTTTTCTGGGAAACATGTAAGTATCTTCTGTAGTTTCTGAAGGGCAAATGAAGAAAAAAAAAACAAACAAAAAAAACAATATTTAGGCAAAATAAGAAAAATGTAAACATCATCATTCTGTTCAAAAGTTTTCATCCCTGGCTATTAATGCATGGTTTTTCCTTCTGGAGCATCAGTGAGCATTTGAACCTTCTGTAATAGTTGCATATTAGTCCCTTAGTTGTCCTCAGTGTGAAAAGATGGATCTCAAAATCATACAGTCATCGTTGGAAAGGGTTCAAATACACAAAAATGGTTAAAAACCACAGAATTTGTGGGACCTGAAGGATTTTTCTGAAGAACAGCGGGTAGTTTAACTGTTCAGGACAAACAATGGACTCAAGAACAACTATCACTAAACAAAAACAAACAACAACAACAAAAACAGCTGTGGATCATTCAGGTAACAACATAGTAGTAAGAATCAGGTGTATGTAAACTTTTGAACGGGGTCATTTTTATAAATTCAACTATTATTTTCTCTTGCGGACTATATGTAAATGTCTTATGTGAAATATCTTATTCAGGTCATTACCAAATAAAAAGTAACATAAATTTTGTATAATCCCTCCATCTCTTATATTAGTAAAATAATTAACATTTTGCATTTTCCAAGGTTTATGTAAACTTTTGACTTCAACTGTATATATGGACTCTAGTACTGTAGTTTTGCATTGTGGTTAAGTGTCAGAATATGCACCTCCGAGGGGTTTTCTACCCTGTAAATCAATCTGAAAAACAAACAGAATATTTCCATTTAGTGTTGTGATTGAGGCTTAAAATGTCATGCAAAAATGCAAGAGTCTATTAATAAAAAGAGTTTGAGTTCTTCAGAACACACTGACAAATAGAGTTAACCAACAGTGTCTGCACACATTGTATAGCAATTTGTCACAAGCTCAAACTCGCAGAACAGAAACCAGTCAAGACCTAAGCCTATGCTACTCTGCCACTCACAAAGGGAGGATGAGACTAAGTCACGTTGTGTACCTTGTTTAAAGTGTGAGAAGTTAGTTGTTGACAAAGTTACTTCAGGTGTCACTGGGTGAGTTAGGTGAGAGGAAGCCAAAGCACTACAGACCCCACCAGTGTTCAAGACCAATAAAATATCGGCAACCTTTGTGGCCCCAACCTTATTATACCAAGCTTGAGTCAGTGAGTTCTTTAGAAGAAAAGTGAAGTTTAAGAAACTGGCATAATGCAGCCTTTCCAGCTTAATGACTGATATGAAAATAATACACAAAATCATACATATAATCTGCAGCTGCATCTGAGGCACTTACGAGTAAGTGTGTGAGACAGAGAAAGATGGAGAATGAATGAGAAACATTTACTGCATTTATAGATGGTCAACTGTCAAAACAATTAACTTTTTAAAGTCAACATGAAATTAATATTTTGCTTCCATTGTATGATTTATTTCAGAGTGAATGAGGTATTCAAAGATGAAAAATGTCAGAATAAAACATGACTGATGATTTATTCAATAACATCTGAATTATTACTGGTGATGTTTATTGATAGAAAAAAAATCACAAATCACTGTTTAAACCTGAATAATTTTTTAAAAAAATATTTAGTTTGACCTCCTTAAGCACCTCTATTCATTGATCATTTGCAGGTTCATACCCTATGTTGGTAAGGTGAGCTGAAAAAAGTGTTTATATATTTTTTTATAGTAATAGTAGCAGTATTTTTTAATATTACATTTTATGTTGACTTTAAGTTTGACAACTGACTTTAGTTAGAAATTCATGCCCCAGCCCTGAGAACTATGTGTAGGAGACAGAGAGGGAAGGTTTTGTGTCCGTTAATGAAGGAGTGCAGGCTTTCTCAGGCACTTCCTCTGGCTGTTTCACTCTCACCATCTGCTGTTTCTCCTTGTGGGGCTGTAGTGTAATTATAGAGAGAAGAGCAACTGCACACACACTTACACATACACCGATGCAGTCACTAAGTTGTGTAACATCATGTTGACAGGGGACTCTGGGTATAGAAGGCACACCTGAATGCATTCCTGTGACTGACTGATGAGAGAGTTGCTAGATGATCAGTATGTATGGTGTCTCGGGGACTACAAAAGATGTAGCATCATCCGGCCCCGAAATGAAGGGAGACATTACTAATAAGATAATTCAGCCTTGGTTTTGTTGTCTTATAACAACACCCTAAAAGTACTCACCACCCTCATGACATTCCAAAACCCAACTAACTTTCTTCTGCTGAACACTAACGAAGATACTTTGGAAATCAAATTGGGTCTAGTGTTGTTTTGGACCCCACTGACTTTCAAAAAAACTCAGCTTTTGTATTTCACAGAAGAAAGTCATACATGTTGGGAATGACATGTAAATGATGGCAATTTAAATTTTGAGAGAACTATGGAGAATCTGTCTGTTGCTAGCTAGAAATGTACGGTTTGTATATTTGGGTTGGTGTGTTTGCAATCACTGCTTGGTTTCATCATGGTGGTGTTTCTGTGCAGATCTGACATTTTTCTGCCATAATAATTCTTTGTGCTATGTGCTCCCCAGTTTCCTTTTTCCCTGGCAAGAATGATGGGAGATTACAACACTATTGTGCTTCTAGGTTGTACGCCAAAACTACAAGCTGCATGTGGTTTCCATAATACCCTGGGACATTCAGCAGTGATGGTTCTAGATCAGGGGTAGGCAAGTTCGGTCCTAGAGAGTCACAGTCCTGCAGAGGTCAGCTCCAACCCTGAAAAAACTTACCTGTTTATAGCCTTAGTAATCCTGAAGATGTTTATTAGCTTATTCAGGTTTGTTTGATTAGGGTTGGAGATAAACTCTGGAGGACTGCGGCTCTCTAGGACCGAACTTGCCTACCCCTGTGCTAGAGTGTGAAAAATGAACCCCTTCTTAAACCCCTACTTACTTCCAAAGATCCAGCTGAGAGGCTGGTGTTGGTACTGCCCAGGTTGCGGGGAAGGGTTCTGGTACGCTCCACTGTTCCCGATGTGAGGATCTGCCGGACAGAGGGACGATTCTGCTTGACCTGCAGGGTATGGGTGTTGGTGTGGGAGTGCGTGTGCCCGGCGTGGGCCGGCAACTGTTTGAGTGTGCCGTAGGAACGGTTTAGGTTCATGCTGATGTGGTCCATGGCTGCAAAGTCTGCAGGGTATGCTTCGCTCTCTGCTGGATGCAGAGTCATGGGTGAAGGGGGTGGAGGAAAGGGAGGGTCATCTACTGTAATGTTCAGTGGCTTCCCCTCATCCTGGGATGGAGGAGGGGGCTTAAGACTGACTGTCCGACGTGGCAACACCATGTAGTCCCCTTCCCCACCTCCGCCACCAGCGGAATCCTGGGTGGAAGAAGGGTTTGGTCGAGCCCAACCCATTCCACTCTCGGTGCACAGGTAGATGGGTCCGGATCGTTGGTGTTGACCTTGTTGCTCCACATTAACCTCCTTCTTAAGTGGCTGCTCGCTTAGCTCATTCAGGGGACCCAACGGAGGAACCTGCACCAGGAGGTTAGGGGGTGGGATGTTTCCAGGTAGGCTGCTGAAATTAACGCCTTCCTGGTGAGCCGCCAACTTGGGGTCATCCTCATCGTCCAGGGAGATGCGGGATAGAGTTCCAGTTATGGTAGCAGGGTTGCAGGTGTTTACCTCCTTAAAGATGACTGAGGTAGGAAGGAGAAAGGAAGAGAGAAAGAGAACAGATAGACAGAAGTGGGGAGGAAGAAAGAGACAGAAGCAAAGGTCGAGTGCACAAGATCACACAGATGGACGGAGCGGCAAAGAGAAACAAAGTTCGTTCGTAACAAAGTTAGGATGGAATAACAATACATGACAGAAAAGGAAAGGGGTGGGATGGAAGATGGTTAGATAGCAGTTCCCAAAGGCATAGAGCCCAGATGTTTCGGAGCGAGGTGACAGAGCAAGCAAGATTGATTTGAGTGGGTGCAGAGAGAATGTAATCGGTGGAGGGAATGATGGGCAAAGAGACAAAAGAAAATGAGCTCAGTTACAGCGCATGGAACACAGCACACTCCATGTGTGTCAGTGCAGAGGTCAAAAGAGCAGTGAGGGCAGGAAAGGACAAACATTTTCAGGCAGGTGATTTAGTATCCAGGATTCTCGGCATGCAGAAGTTGGACGGTTGCAAAGGTTGGTGCCCCAGAGGTGTTACAGTAGGAGTTCAGTTGAATTAGGTAGGGTTAAAAAGGAAAGCCATGCACAAATTAGCCCCTCTAAGAGAAAAACCATCAACTGTAATAGTCTAACCGATTTATACATCATTAATAAAGTCACATTTAACAGCAAACATAACTCAGTACAAAAAGTGAAAGAAACAAAAGAAAAAAAAGAAAACAAGTGCATAAAACTTACAAAAGGTAATAAAAAGGAACTTTCCTTAGATTTTTGTCTTGTTTCGAATTTTAAAAGCTCGAGGTTACGGCATTGGCAGTTTCGAATCCACAAAATTGATCAAAATGTTTGATTCTATTCCTGAGGTTGAGGTTACAGATCAAGATAACTTTGGACTTCAGTAAACCTTGCTTTGCCAACGCTGCAGCACAGCCTTTTTCTGTATGAGGTGAAACTAGTACCACGGTCAAGCTGGTTTAGTGCTAAAACTAAACCATCCAATTACAGTTCTTGGAACTGAACATTCCAAGCTTAAATTAAAAGATTAGTTCACTCCTGAATTTACATTTCCTGATAATTTACTCACCCTCATGCCATCCAAGATATTCCTCCCTTTCCTCAGTCAAAAAGAAATTAAGGTTTTTGAGGAAAACATTCCAGGATTTTTCTCCATATAGTGAACTTTAATGGGGTTGAATCCAAATTGCAGGTTTAATGCAGCTTCAAAAGGGCTCCACACAATCCCAGCCGAGGAATAAGGATCTTATCTAGCGAAATGATCGCCTATTATCTAAAAAAATACAAATTTATTTACTTTTTAACCACAAATGCTCATCTTGCACTAGCTCGACTTCACACATTACGTAGTCACGTTGGAAATATCACGCATGACGTAGGCGGAAGTACCGACCCAGTGTTTACAAAGTAAATGTGCAAAGAAAGTCAAACGCCCTTTACAAAAAAAGGGAAAAAAACAATGTTGATTTAGAAGTTGGAGGAGAAAATGAGATGGAGTTTTTCACCCTAAGCACACAGATGAAGGTCATGTGTAACCTTTCCAATTTGATTACGTAATGCATGAAGTCGTAGACACACATTACAGAGCTAGTGTGGTTATAAAGTACATACTTTTTTTTTTGAGAATGAGCAACTGTTTCGCTAGATAAGACCCTTATTTCTTGGCTGGGGCTGTGTAAAGCCTTTTGAAGCTGAATTGAAACTGCACTTTGGACCTTCAACCCGTTGACTCCCCACTGAGGTCCACTATATGGAGAAAATTCCTGGAATGTTTTTCTCAAAACCTTAATTTCCTTTCGACTGAAGAAAGACATGAACATCTTGGATGACATTGGGGTGAGTAAATTATCAAGAAATTTTAATTCATGAGTGAGCTAATCCTTTAAGGCTCTAGTATGCTGAAGAAGATAAGGATATGACATTCAAAGAGCAGACATGCACATTTTGTATGTCAGTTTATGCAAAACAACAAAATACTATAGTCTAACACAAATGACATACAAACTTAAGAGTGAGACTTACATGGGTGTCCTCTTTCTGCAAGTGAGGGGGAGACAAGGATGTGCAGGGTTAACTTTACATGAACAAACTTTACTGCATTAGAACCAGGGTAATGTGAAAAAATGGTGAGGAAAGTGCAAGAATGAGAATGCAAAGTGGCAGGACACTGATAGTGGAAGGCAAAATGAGGTCCCAGACGTACTTACCTGTTTGACACGCCAAGTCCACGTCTTTCTCAAAGTCCGTCTGCGTAGGTGAATGAAGGACAGAGGAGAGATTACTTCAGCTTGTTACAAACAGCTGTCCATAAGTGAACTAAATATATAGACACCAATTCTTGATACTTTACATTTGAGTCATACGAATTTGGTATGATGAAGGGTGGAACTAAGCGCCGTTAAGTTAGGTAGTATATGGTGGTGTTTAAAGAGTCCATCAAACACGAACAAAATATTCATTTTAGCAACCACCACGCAATGTTTCGACAAAGTACCAGTCTAATGCAACACATCTGCAACACCTCTACAATAAATAGCAGATCCCTTAGCACCAGCACTAATTACAATGAACCAAAGTGAACATAAATTAGCATACCGCAGCCTGACACAGCTGGGCTTGACTTTCCAAACAAAAAAACAGATATTATTTTTATGAAAGAAGGGGAGGACTCTTAAAAAAAAAAAAATACAGTACAATGGACACAAACTGACTGCATCCCTCAGGGTAAACTGAAAATGTCCGTCCCAGAGCAGCTCTTTTTAACTCCAGGCCCTCACTGGAATGCAGCATTGGCTATTGCTGCCAAAAGAATTAACTCTCAAAGGAGTTCAAAACAAAGCTTTAGTCAGGGCATTACACTGTGGAACAATTTTAGCATGCCCTAGTGAGAGCAACTTGCATCTATGCATATACCTGTGTGTCGAAGTTAAAAGGAAAGGCATGAGAAAAGAGACCTGCGACTATGCCAAACTTTTGCTGCACAGCCAGGGAAGCAGCTACTTTGCACTAAATAACTTGCTGACAGCTAACCACTTATCTAATTAACTGGCTAATATGGTCACGCTAGGCTGTCAGCTAGACTCTAAAATTGACAGCACTAACTCTAAAGCAAACACATACAATCAGAGACGTACGGTTATGTGATTTTGCTCCAAGACAAGGCTCTGGCTCTGGTGGAGAACGTGGGCATGGTTGTGGTTAAGCGTATGCAAGTGATTGTGGGTGTGGTTTTTGTCGAGAGTGTGGTTGACAGTGTGGATATGGCTGTGGTTGTGGGCATGGTTGTGATTGAGAAGGTGGGCGTGGTTTAGATTCTGAGAATGGTTCTGGTGGAGAATGTGGGTGTGGTTATGACTATGTCCATGACTGTGATTGGCCAAGGCTAGAGGTGGGTGGGCGGGGCAGGTTTGGTGGCAGCCTTGGCAGCACCCAGGTGAATATCGGAGTGAGCCGCACTGCTCCTGACCATAGAGGCTCGGCCGGTGCGGGCACCTCTGCCGGCAAAGAGGCAGAAAGGTATGGAGAGAGAGAAAAAGTGAGGGGTGAGCTGAAGAGAGGAAGCGGAAAGGTGGAGCAGACCTGCAGGGCGATGATCCCTCTCATCCAAACCGATCCACACACACACTTGGAGAGTTCATGCTGTAGTTACCATGGTTACATGCAAGTCTAGTCTTTGACATGAACATATCACTGCAAGGCACTGGGTAAAGGGCTTAAAAACTATATGAAATTAAGGTGATAAGTGCTAAGTATGTTACTGACATTCTTGATGGCTTTCTTGTATTGTAAAAAATTACTGGTTGACATTTAGTTGACATTTTAATATGTGCAATGCTGTTCAAACAGCTTCTGATTTTAAGTCTCTAACTGAATACAGATTGTATAACTTTTATCTATAACCCACGCTCATTAGAAAATTCGCGCCTCTACATACATTTCTGCAACATCGTAATTACGTACCTTACCTCACAGTTTGTGGCAGTTTCAAAGTGAAATGTCCAGAGTGGTGCTAAAACACACATTCAATACGTGACTGTGGCACATTTTTATTGCGCTGCTTGAGGTACATATTGCGCCTGTTCAGAATTCATATATCTGTGGAGTGTCGCTAAAGATTAATATTTTATCGTTTTGGAAATATCCCCTACACCAAACCCAACCCTAAACATAACCGATAGTGTTAACAAATGCAAAAGTGATATGAAGCTGTATATGTGATGACAACGTTCAAAAGTATCAAAAGTTTTCAAATCACACAAATTGTTTTGAAGCCATAATACAATATTCTGTAAGTAACTGTGTGGAATTAGGCTTTCATAATCAAAACTCTGTGTGTAAATCATACTTTGTGTAAAAAGGAATAAAGTGTTCATTTCTAGTGGAAACTGCAGTGATTTGTACATATAAGGTACGTTTTTTCAGTTTTGCAGAAATGTGTGAATAGTCACGTATTTCTAATGAGCCTATGTTGTTTATCTACATACTAGAAATTGCACAAAAGGGGTTTCCTGAAAGAAAAGAGGATATTTTTAACCAGTATTTTAACCACCAACATCCTCTAGAATAGCCATTCACATACAGTAAGCCACCTGCTCTGATTTACAAAACAAATACGATTTGAAATCACGCAGTAGCCCATGTTGTTTAAAAAAAGGGGAAGCTGATAATCTGAGAGTCCAATGTGAGATGAGATGGAATGGAATGCTATTCACCATGATCTGCACCTGGCCGTTCTTGCAGGAGTCCGGAGAGTTTTCACTGTCGTCTTTGCAACCACCCATCCTGCATCGCACTGCGTCCTGTACCTGAGGTGGGAAGACATGGGATAAAACCATGAGTCATTAATAAAATCTAAATCCATGGAATAATGATATAAAACAAGGTGGTAACCAAACATACGCATTCAAAGAGATGTTCATTCAGCTGCAGAATATGGTTGTCAGTCCTGTTTGTGTTCATACACAATTCAGGTATGAAACAGAGTGTCAACCATATTCTATAAGAATAGTGACCCCTTAAAATTTCAGAAGTCACTTTTGAATTTTGACATTGAGTTTGGTTAGTATGTGCTACACGAATGGAACCACAGTCAAAGGTTGTCTGTCAAGCGTGTGATTTGCAGGTGTCAATCACTAATGTTAGGGTTGTCAGCCTTTCTCGGTTTCTGAAAAATTGCAGAAAATGAGGTATTGTATGGTCGGAGAGCAAGACAAAAGAAGGTTCCGGCAGAGGAACCTTTTAAAGTACCTTTATTTTTAATTGTGTATAACGTAATTGATGTCTCTTACTGAAATGTGTAGTAGAAAACCCATGAAAGATTTGCGTTATTTAAAAAATCTACATTGATTTATACATATTTTGGATTATGAGGAGTGCCATTATTTCGATGACGTGAAATGGTTCTGCTTGGTGAGCTACTGGCGCTACCTATTGCTATGTCTGCTGCTGCAAAACTTGGAAAATAAAATACTGATACGATGCCACATTCGGTTACAACATTCGGTTGTAATTTTCAGTCAAAGGGCAACAAGAGAAGCAGTGTAAGTCTTCACTGCTTTCCTTGCGATAAGAAGAGCTGAACAGAAAGAGAAGATGCCCGTGGGTGAATAAAATTTCCTACAGACCTGCATCTTTGTTCTCTCCACTTTAGCCCCAATGCCTTTGAGGCTTTTAATAGACCACAGCTACTGAAAGAGCTTACAAATGGCAGAAACAAGAAACGCTAGATGCCATCCTCGGAGGATGTAAACATGCCGACGCTTGTCATACCACTGAGTTTCTCGGCGTGGATTTCACTCGATATCTGGGGGTGTTTAGTCTCCTTGTGGGGAAAAATCGATGGTATGGCTTTTGGTTTAAGCCTATGCTTAAATCTATCACGACCTGTAAGTTTTTTCAGTTGGTCATCGCATTGGATTTTATTTTCCGAGTTGTGTTGCAGTAAAAATAGCAACAGGCAGCACCAGTGACTCACCGAGTGCAATCATGTGACGTCATCGAAATAATGGCGCTCCCCATAGTCCAAAATATGTATAAAAAGATGTGGATTTTTTAAAACATAAATCTTTTATGGGTTTTCTACTACATATTTTAGCAAGAGGCATAATTTACGTTATATTAAGCCATACAAGTCCCTTTAAAATAGTATTTTAACTATCAAAATTTGTCATTTTGGTTCTATGTATTTAGTAAGTTAGAAGAATAATTTTATTTAATGTTATTTTGTTCTTATACTCAATCATCTGTATAACATGTAGACTGTTACATCATTTTCAGAAAAAAATGACTAGGAGGGGTGAATGTCTTCTCTCTGGGTTGATGCTAACATGAAACTAATGATGATAGTAAATATCCTACAGACACTAGCAGCTTCTAAATACTCGGGAGAATCTATCGGTGTAATGTAGTTATTTTAGTAATCTACAGAGGCTGTCTGTATGTGATTTCTCATAAAACTTTGATATTAGTTTATATTCCTAAGTGACAAGCATTGCAGTGAGCCTGTTTGCATTTCCGCAGGAGGAGTTTACATGACTGCAGACGCACAGGCTCTACAACAATAGGGAGGAAGACACTCCCTTTAATCAAAAAAAAAAAAGACAATGTGATAGGCTGTTTCCCCTGACGACAGTGTAGCCTTAGCAACGGGATGCCACTCATTTGCATACAGATTTATGTCCAAAACGCCTACGGAATGACCAAGTGAAAGCACAGGGTTTCCTAACTGGGAAGATCAGAGCTCTTGTTGCCAACAAAAAAACATGACCGAGATTTTCTTAGACTGTCTAGCTGCACAACAAAGGCCTCTCTCAGGTGATTCAATCACAAGAGGACAGAGCTAAATACAGGTGTAAACAGACATCTTAAAATTGTACTCTGATTCGATTGCTCAAACTAATTTTAACAATGCCCTTACTACCTTTCTGGTCCTTGAACATATCAGTTGTGTTGCTGTCTATGCAGGGTCAGAAAGCTCTCGGATTTCATCAAAAACATCTTAATTTGTGTTCCGAAGATGAACAAAGGTCTTACAGGTTAGAAACAACATGAAGGTGAGTAATTAATGACAGAATTTTCATTTTTGGGTAAATTTTAATTTTTTCATTTCATGAATTCAACCTGCTTTTAAAGTTAAATGCTTATTTTTATTTATTTTATTTATTTTAAAAACTAATACTTACATTCAAGGAAGGATGCATTAAACTGATCAAAAGTGACAGCAAAGCCATTTATCATATTACAAATGATATGAGATTTTGTTTTTTCTTTTGAACGTTCTATGTATCGGTCCTGACAAAAAACAAAACAAAACAAAAAAAAAGTACAACTGTACAGTACAAGTACAACTGTGCAGTACAACTGTTTTCAACATCGCTAATAAAAAGAAATATTTATTGAGCACCAAATCAGCATATTAAAATGATTTCTGAAGGATCATGTGACAATAAGGACTGGAGTAACAGCTTAAATTAAAATTCATTTTAAAATATATTACAATAGAAAACAGTTATTTAAAATTGTAATTATATATCACAATTAGGGCTGTCAAACGATTAATCACGATTAATCGCATACGAAATAAAAGTTTGAGTTTGCCTAATATATGTGTGTGTACTGTGTGTAATTATTATGTATATGTAAATACACACAAATTAATGTATATATTTAAGAGAAATATGTTGTTTATGTACAAAATATTTTTATTTATGTATAATATAAATTCTATAAAAATGATAATAAATAAATATACTTGTAAATATTTCTTAAATATATACTTGAATCTGCCTGTATTTATATATACACATAATAATTACAGACAGTACACACACATATATTAGGCAAACTCAAACTTTTATTTTGTATGCGATTAATCGCGATTAATCGTTTGACAGCCCTAATCACAATATTCCTGTTTTACTGTATTTTAAATGCAGCCTTGTTGAGCATAAAAGACATCTTTCAAAAAGAATAGCACTCTATATGCACGAGACAAGAACATTTTTGGTTTGCCTGATTTTAGACATGATCCAGACAAAATCCCATCACAAATCTTCACCAAAGGCTCATTTAAAACACGTTAATTCTACAACATGTTGTACAGATCCCAAGTGGTTGATCTGCCACGACCTTTATGGTTTGCAAAGGTTACGCTCTGAACAAATGACACTTTAATTTACTCGCGTCCTCCGAAAAGCATCAAGCATATTCTGTTGAAACACTTTATTTATTGACTGCACATTCTCTGCACTGTTTAGTAAATCCCTTCTCTTTCTATTCAACTGAGCATGAGTTATCATGCTGCAACACTATTCAGCGGCCTAGACCAGAATCTGTAATCAGTCCGCTCCCCTCCCCGCAACTAAATTATGATGTGCAGGAGCAGCAGCCTGTTTCGCAAGACAGAGCGGGAGACGGTCTCATTCTCAGAGCTTGTTTATGGATGACTGTCTGCTGAGTCAAAGCTGTAGACGTATCAGAATGACACCCGACGGCATGCCCTCTAGACTCTCTCTATCTTCATAAATGCATGAGAACAAACTATTCCCACAAACCGTCCCCTACTCATTTGCCTGCGCTAATCATGAATGCTGCCTTTCCGTCGTTGGCTCTGCCATTTCAAAGTGTAATTCGCACATCAAACCGCACATGGTGCAAGGATTCAGTACACAAACTACACTCCACTCTGTTGTTTTGCTAAAGCTATTAGGGATTACATCAAAGCCTTGCCAGGGATTTTCATATATTTACTAAAATAATACCAGGATTTATTTTACTCTAATCCTTCGGTCTTGCGATATTGATTTAACATATATGGCTTAGCGATTAAGAACTGATTTTTTCTCTCCCTCCTTAAACTCCGGCAGCATACTTTGATTTACCCGATTTGTGAAAGTCGGCCAAGTTTCCGCAATACATGCGGGAGAGTCAAAACTGTCACGTCTTGGCTTCAGACCCACTACAATGTGACTATAGCTTGATTCATCAGTTGATTTATTTATGGCCGGTCAAACCGACCCATTATTACGTGAAAGCAGTGCATGCTGTTTCAAAAAATTGATTGCGTCAGCGGTACGAGCCAAGTTTTATTCCTAAGCGGGCCTTAAAATAATGGACTCGAATAAAACTCCTGCTCCAATCTCCATTTAAATACACCTCTGACTGTCCTCTAAGACTGGCAGTATAACAGTGAAACTTTTATTTCTTATATTGTTATGGCCGATCACATGCACAAAATATTGTGATGAAGACTGAGGTTATCTAAGCCAGGGTTTTTCATACTCTTTAATGCCAGATGACAGGGATCTCTAAATGTGACCCTGGACACAAAACCAGTCTTAAGTCGCTGGGGTATATTTGTAGCAATAGCCAATTCCTACTGCAAATATATCAAAACCTAATTTTTGATTAGTAATGTGCATTGTTAAGAACTTCATTTGGACAAATTTAAAGGCGATTTTCTCAATATTTGTTTTTTTTTTTTGCACCCTCAGATTTCAGACTTCAAATAGTTGTATCTCGGCCAAATATTGTTCTATCATAGCAAACCGTACATCAATGAAAAGCTTATTTATTCAGCTTTCAGATGATGTATAAATCTCAGATTCTGAAAAATGACCCTTACGACTGGTTTTGTGGTCCATGGTCACAAATATGGAAGTATGAAATTAGTATAAGCAACATTTGAATGATAGTGTTTATATGTTTATACACATAATATATAATACAACCTAAATGCATCCTAGAAATTTTGCATGTACTACTATATTTCTTTTAATTATTTATATATTTTTTAGAAATAATTTGCATTGTTAAAAAGCAGAATATCAAAATCAGTGAATATTAGTAAATTATAAAAATAGTAAATTAAATCCATATTTTAAGGTAACATGTTAACATTGTTAAAACCATTTTGCATTTAAGCCTCCCAAAGCAAATATTTATATTATAAAATTAGATTTTATTTCATGCTTTTATGCTACAAGATTGTTAATTAAAAGCATAATAATAATAATAATAATAATAATAATAATAATAATAATAATAATAATAATCAGCTATATACTGATATTTGATGCAATTTTATACTTTTATGTTACAAGGTTGTTAATTAAAAACAAAACATAATAATAATAATAATAATAATAATAATAATATCTGATGCAATTGTATACTTTTATGTTACAAGGTTGTTAATTTAAAACAAAAACAAAATGATGATGATGATAATAATAATAATAATAATAATATCTGATGCAATTTTATACTTTTATGTTAAATTGTAGGTATTAAACAAAATAATAATAATTATTAATAATAATAATAATAATAATAATAATAATAATAATAATAATAATAAACCAACTAATAAACAAACAAATAAATAAATAAATTCCAAACCCACATTCTAATGACCTATATAAGCAATTTAATAGTATTTGGTGCAATTTTATACTTTTATATTACAAGGTTGTTAATTAAAAACAATACTACTACTACTACTACTACTACTACTACTACTAACTAACTAACTAACTAAATAAATAACACTTCCATATCCTAATGACCTGTAGAACCTATATAATAATATTTGATTTTATATGTTAGTTACAAGGTTGGTAATTAAAAACATAATAATAATAATAATAATAATAATAATAATAATAATAATAATAATAATAATAAACAACAACAAAAAAAGAAAATACAGAAACAAACAAACCAGTAAATAAAAGCAAACAAACCAATAAATAAATAAATAGATAGATTACACATCCATATTCTAATGACCTGTAACCTATATGATATTTGATGCAATTTTATACTTTTATATTACAAGGTTGTTAATTAAAAACATTAATAATAATAATAATAATAATAATAATAATAGTAATGATAAAAATAATAATCAATGCAATAATATTGTTAGTTAAAAACAAATAATAATAATAATAATAATAATAAAACAAATAAATCAATTTGTGTGTGACTATATACCCATTTACCCACTGGAGACTATTTCTGACCCAGGAAAAACACTAATAACTTTATGATTTGTAATTCTGACTCTTCTATTAATTTCTACACTGATAACTGGATCATTGCTGTTTGCATCAGTAACCCACTGACCTCTCGGCGCATGGCACAGTGCACGGTGATGATGACGAATCCCTGGACTGAGTCAAAGACAGCGAAGAGCACCTGGAAGAGGGTTGAACGGCGGTCTGTGATGGCCAGCACAGCTGACATCCACGTGAGTGCCAACAGAGGGAGAACCACACAAGAGCTCCATAACGACGCCCTGTGCAGAGACAATACAGAGAAAAATGCAGTTCATCCTCCGTGCAGCAAGGCGGCGACATCACTGCACCTGCAATCATTAGCCATCAAGATATTATCACGATTACAGTCAAGCTATGGGGGTGTTGATGAAATTTAGAAAACAACTCTGCACCACACGCATTTAACTGAGTGTCAATACAGCGTAAATTTAATGAGTCAGTAGACATAATTAGAAACCTGATATGAAATTTCTACATTTTATATATGCAAAATACTGAGTATTGAAAAAAAAAAAAAAATCCTTACAAAAAAGTCTCACAGCTACCAAAGTTTCCATCATATGTATAAATAAATAAATAAATAAATAAATAAATATAAGATTAAATACATCCAATTAATTCATAAAAACACAATATCAATATCAAATTTGGTCATTTATGTATTTTGTCAGTTTTTTTTTTAATTCTATTAATAGTATAGTAAACGAATATACTAAGTTAACATGTTAACACTTATAAAAACATTTTTAAAACATTTTGCATTTAAATTTCCATCATATGTAGCAATTTCCAATTATAAGATTAATTTTTATTTTATTTATAATGTATTTATTTTATTTATTTCAGATTGAAAGTTCAAAGGAACTTTTGCAGAATTAAATGCATCCTATAAATGAATAAAATCATAATATCAATAATATCAAATTCAGTAACTTATTCAGTAATGTACTTAGTCAATTTATTATTGTTTTAAATTGTATTAAAAGTACATTAAATTAATATACTAAGTTAACCTGTTAAACACTACTAGAAACAACCAAGTTTTCAAAGTTTTATTTCTGTATTAATTAATTATTATTATTATTTTTTAAAATATTTTGTTGATTTTATTTTGCAAGAAGCTATAGTTACCATGGTCCATTTTCATAAGGTAATTGCAACATGTGATCATGCAAAGACTAATAATAATAATATTTTTTTTTTCTTCTTCAGTGAACAATCCAGTTAGGACACGGTCTCAGTCTGTTTGCAAAACAAGCAAATAATTGCTGTTCATACTGCTGAGCGCTCATGCTAACATGCCCTGATGAATTTCCAACATGTTGCTAATCCTAAAGGAGTGTTTTGGTTCTGCATCACGCAGAGCCTATTTGGATAAATATCAGGTGTCAGTAAGGACTGTCCGCCTGAGCTCAGCCAAGCAAGGGCTCACCACAGCTGGGCATCAATTTAACATCTTCACGCTGCACTGACTCAGTCTCCTGCTTGTGACTGCGATGGGACGGACATTAGCAATGAGACAGAGAAAGAGATTTGCTTCAGTACAAATCTGCAGTATGAGTTCTCATGCTCATATAAGAACAATGCAGAAAAAGGACGACAAGGTTGAGTTGGTAAATGTAAAACGGCATGACTCAAATTCAATGTCCTCCCCTAACTAAGCGTAGGTTTGGGATGGAGCAGGAATGCCGACATCGAAGAAAATGAGGTAATCGGACATGAGGTAATTGAACATGGTCCTTCCAAACTTCCTTTAGGAAGTCCTCTTCATTAATTTCTATGACTGGAAGATGTATTATGGCACCACACACACATGCCCCATGTTTATACTCAGATAGCGGAGACAGAAAAAGCAGACAGCAAGGATGAGATGAGGAACAAAAAATGATAAAGAGAAAGAGGAACAGAGAAGCGATATCATTCATTTCATTATCATTTCAATAACATGACTCCCTCCAGCAAATAGCAGAGACGAGTCCAATTTATCCAAAGCCAAAAGAATCAGAGGTGGCCCTTGATCCACACTCTGGTTCTTTACCTCTTCAAAGAGCACAATCCTCCATGCTTGTGTTTATGTGCATGTATTTGTGTTTTCAGTATTGTTGTCAGTTTAACATATTGCTTAGTTAATTTAAAAAAAAAAAATAATTCAATTATATGCATTGTATTAATAATTATGTATAATAATAATAATGTCCCTGACATGCTTTTCATTTCTGGGGTTTTACAATCATTAGAGCAATTTGGAAGACCTACCACCTCCATATTTTTGCAACCGTCAGCACAGCTTCAGACATCATAAATAAATAAAATAAATACATTTAATACATAAATAAACAAATAAATAAATAATAACAATGATAAAAATAATAATAAACAAAAATAAATAAATCCTGTTATGAATATTTGTAAATTTTCAAGTTAAAATATGTAAAAACCCTTGAAATGAGATATTTACTGAATTTACAATATTAAGATATTAACACATTCAGTAAGTGTATTTTGTCTTAATGCATTGGCATTTTTTAAAACTTTATAAGTAAAATAATTTGCCTGTGTGTCCAAATAAATAAATAAAAAATAAATAAACTTATTGTATCAAAGACACATTTTCTAGAAACAAGTCTTAGTATCTTATATCATTAGACAAAAATACTTAAAAACTTTAAAAGTGCAAAGATGTCCATTGGCATATGTAAACAATAAAACAAACCAAATCGAACAACAAAACAAAACCAAGAAACCAAACAAAAAACTAACTAACAAACAAACCAAAACAAACAAAACCAAACAACAACAACAAACAAACAACAAAAAACAAACAAAAAAAAAACAAAAAACAAAGCAAAAACAAGCAAACAATCAACCAAAAAAAAAAAACAAACAAAACAAAACATGCACTGAATGAATGGCCTGGTTCGCCTGGCCTGGTGAAGGGCTGGTTCACACAGACTATGTTTTTCTATTCCACTTTTTCTATTTCTAACTTATTATTTTTTTCATATGTAAACTATAGAAGCCTGTTTCCGCCACTGAATAAAAAATAAAAAGGTAATTGCGACTTTTTATCTCACAATTCAGAATTTTTTTTTTAAAGTTTCTGTCTAGAAATTCTGATTTTTTTTTTCTCAGAATTGCAGGATATGAACTCACAATTGGGGGAAATAAAGTCAGAATTGTGAGATATAAACTCGCAATTCTGACCTTTTTTCTCGCAGTAGCAAGTTTGTATCTTGCAATTATACATTTTTTTTCTCAGTCCAGTTCTGAGGAGAAAAAAAAAAGACTGATATGTTCACAGAATTGCGAGGTTTTATCTTCCAATTCTGAAAAAAAGATAAAAGGCTGCAACGTTACAAAGCTTCCAAAGCTTCTTGTTAAAATTGTGTGATATAAACTCGCAGTTGCAGCTTTTTATCACTCGCAATTGCGAGTTTATATCACACAATGGTAACATTATTTCTCAGAATTGCGAGATATAAAGTTTATATATAGTTATATATGTACATATAGTTTTAAAGAGATATAAATTTATAACTCACAATTGTGACTTTTATCTCACAATTCTGTCTTTTTTTTCTTGCAGGTGCGAGTTTATATCACACAATTCTGAGAATTGTGTGAATTCTGAGAATTCAGAATTGTGAGATAAAAAGTCGCAGTTACGTTTTTTATTTTTTATTCAGTGGCGGAAACGGGCTTCCATAGTAAACGTGTTAGACAGACATGTTTCATCACTGCGTTTGTGTTTGTGTGTATGATGTAGTGTCTTAAAAACACTCAAGTTTAAAAAAGTCAAAACACATCTCAAGACCTTGTGTTTTTCCCCTTTCACCGCCCACGTCTTGCATTTTTAAAAGCGAAAACATGTTCTGTGTGAATGGCCCCTAAGTCTGTCTTGGACCCTTTATAACTCGACTGCAAAATATATAGCACTGAATTGTGGTTCCCCTAGGCCTATATTTGATGAATAAACAATACATCGACTTCTAAAGCCATTTCTGTAATGATTTGCAATATTGTAAAGCCTTAAATGATCTTCTTTGAGGGCATTTTTCAGCCAAGATTTAGGAAAATGATGTAGTTCTGGAGTGTGCAAACAGGAGGGCGACTCTTTGAAGAGTTTCTGTTTCTTACTGTCAGTGTTGGGCTCTAGAGAGAGAAAGAGAGAAAAAAAGAAAGATACGGAGAAAGAAAGAAAGAGACAAAGAGAGAATATGGAATGAGACTAACATGGCGCTGCTGGCGGTAGAGCTGGACAGGGCGGTACTGGAGATCACGCCGCACTTGGAGCATTTCAGGAGCAGCCTGCTACGCGCTTCCAACGGCGGACTTCAGGACCCAATACACACACACACACACACACACATATATTCATACGGGAAAGAAATGGATGTGACACAGAAGCAGGGAGGTACGGAGGAATACATTTTTTCAAAAAACACACTCATAAATATCCATCCACACACGCACATTCATGCGAATGCACACAAACGGCACAAAGGTAAAAGGTTTGAATGTAGAATGTAGGGGAATTGCAAATGGAATATTTGGAAAATGATGACAAAACACGTACGTAAGGAAAGAGAACAAAATAGAGAGGGAAAAAGAAAGAGAAAGATAAAATTAAAGCCAAGAAAACAGCAACAAGCAATGAGCAACAGCAACAACAGCGCGAGATCTGTAATGAATGTCACAGCATGAAAGTAGCTTGTGTGTATGAGAGAGACACAGAGAGACGATGATGGCAGGAAAATGAGAAAATGGAGAGAAACAGAGTAGAATGCGACCACAGATCATTAACAATCAGCAGATGAGGCAGATGGGAGCTGCAAAGACTAACCTACTTCAGCTGCTCATTGAAGTGTATGTGTGTATTACTAGAGTATTTGTGTGTGAAAACAGGAGAAAGGCTGCTGCAGAGAAAAGGATACAGATCTCTGTCTGTTGACACACACACACACCTGATACCGCCCGTGACCCCTTGATTTCTGTAAGCATTGTTAGAAAGCAGATTAGCTCATCCAGGTTGGTCTCCCTCAGGTCATTAACCAGAAAGTTCAGTTTTTAATGAACCGTTACAGTCCCCCTCAGCTTTATAAATAAGAGTCTGAGATGTAAAAGTGGCACTAAAAATATAAAAGACAGTGAATACTTTTGCTGTCAGGAAAAATGGATTATGTATGTGTGAATATGTGAATACAAATGTATTTTGTCTTGTTCCGAGATTTTTCTACTTTGTTTAGTGGAAAAAATGTTTGAATTAAGTGAGATTTATAATAAAACCAACTAAAATGGAAAAAGACAAATGACACCTATATATTCCTAATACATTCTCAGAAAATGGGTAATTTATTCTTCTTTTAAAGGGATAGTTCATCCAAACATTAAAATTCTGTCATTAATTTCTCACTCTCATGTCGTTCCAAACACGTAAGACTTTTCGTTCATCTTCGGAACACAAATTAAGATATTTTTGATGAAATCCGAGAGCTTTCTGACCCTGCATAGACAGCAACACAACTGACATGTTTAAGACCCAGAAAGGTAGTAAGGAAGCACGTTCATGACAACACCACAACGCATGCGTATGCAGGATCAGAAAGCTCTCAGATTTAATCAAAAGTATCTTAATTTGTGTTTCGAAGATGAACAAAGGACTTAACGGGTATGGGATGACGTGAGGCTGAGTAATTAATGAAGGAATTTTCATTTTTGGGTGAACTATCCTTTTAAAACACTGAAATCGTAATACTAAATTCAGTTTAATATTCAATTTACTAAAAAAGCCTGCTTGGCTAATATGCCCACAACAGTAAAAAAAAGGCTTGTGACTAATGTTTGCCTCTGCAAAACCTGCTAAGCTCCTAGGGTGTTGAGGCTGGTTGATAGGGCATTGCTATGCAGTTGCTAAGGATTCTGAGTGGTCTTAATGCACTGCTATGCAGTTGCTTACTGGCCCACTTCCAATTATCTGATATTGAAGTCTCCAGATATGGCTTGGGTCCTTCCTTGAAGTCTATTTTATCACCAGGCAAGTGTAGTCAAGTTGCCTTGAAAAGTATAGGCACTTTCTCTCAATTAGTTTGATATTTTGAGTTATCATTCATGCACAGAGCATGAGGAGTTAAAGGGAACAATGGATATTAAGACTTGTATGGCTTGAAATAATGTAAATGATGTTCTTATTGAAATATATAGTAGAAAACCCATACAAGATTTACGTTATTAAAAAAAAATCCACATTGTTTTATACATATTTTGGACTATGGGGGGGCCATTATTTCAATGACATCAAATGGTTGCACTCGGTGATCTATTGGTGTTACCTGTTGCTATTTTTATGGTCACACAGCTTGGAAAATGTAATGATGTAATGAAAGATGTAAGTATTCACTGCTTTCCTCGTAAGAAGAAGAGGAGAAAAGATGGGAAGATCAGTGTGGACAAATAAAACTTCCTAAAGACCAGTGTCTTTGTCCTCTCCACTTTAGCCCTGATGCCTTTGAGGCTTTTAATAGACCACAGCTACTAAAAGAGCTTACAAACGGCAAGACAGGAAAAGCTAGATGGCGTCCTGGCAGAATGTAAACATGCCGATACGGTCATGACGCCGCAGCCACTGAAGGAGTTTCTCAGCACTTGATATCTAAGGGCGTTTAGAGTCCTTGTGGGAAAAAATGTATGGTATGGCATTTGGTTCAAGCATATGCTTATATCCATTGCCACCTGTAAGCTCTTTTAGTAGCTGTGGTCATTGTATCCGTATTTTATTTACCGAGTTGTGTTGCGGTAAAAATAGCAACAGGTACCACCAGTAGCTCACAGAGTGCAACCATTTGACGTCATCAGAATAATGGGGTACCCCATAGTCACATCATATAATTTATGTTATTTTAAGCCATTCAAGTCTTAATAATCCTTTGAGTTGCAAAATGTAATACTTGGGATTGGGGACTGACAGCAAACCCCTAACCCCACCCAAAAACTTCTACGTTGCATACTTGTATGTACTGTATGTGAAAGACAGCATGAATTTAAGTGCTTTTTATATCAAAGCCACTAGCTGAAAAATGCGTAGTTAGCCACTGCAGCTCCCAATATGCATTGGTCTTCCTTGTACATAAACAATACAGGAAAAGAAAAGTGGAAAAAAGACAAATCAATTAGGGCAAAATTGCAGAATGTACTCTTGCCTGGAGGGATTACAAATATCCAGTCATTGGATTAGCTCAGATCTCTGATTAGCTCTTCATTCAATTAGCAAGACCCACAGTTTCCAGCCAAGACATCGGTATGGTGGTCCACCAAAGCAATGCCACATATCTAAATGGCATTTGTACAGCTTACATTCAATGCGGAGAGGCTGTCGGTAACTATTAGATGCACTAATTCAGTCGCACTGTGAGCATTAAAGCAATTCTCATGCCTTCAGTATAGTACTGGCGAAAACACGTTCATGAATCACAATGAGCTTGACAGCAGTTGAACCGTGAGCTCATTTTAAACAATGTAGTGCACTTATCTTTGCTTAAAAATGGGGATTTCTGATGCAGCGATAGTTTAATTAAAGACGGAGGGCTGTGAGAACGCTCTTGAAGTTTGCAGGTAGCGGATTCATGGAGCGGAATGGGAATATTCAATCTCTCAGTGCGATTTAGCCTCTCGTTTGAGGTGAGGGATGTGGCGGTCCACTCATTAACACAAGTGTTTAATGGATCACTCTGCTTTGTGTCCAATCAAACAAAGGCAAAACAGAACAAGCGCTTTAAAAGCACAAGGGCTCCTTGATCCTGTCAGTACATGCAGTTACATGAACAATGAATATACACTTAGCTAATGACAGAGCTATCAGAGGACTAGCCTGAGGTTAGCAGGCCAGCAAATCAATACGAGTCCATTAATGAACCTGTCATATCTTGGCTTTCAGTCTGATGTTTTTCAACTTTTAGTGGTCCTATATGTGCGTGTGTGTGTGTGAGAGAGAGAAAGCATGAGTAATTTATTTCACCCATACAAATATTTGACAGGATATTTTAAAACCTTCAACAGGCTAGTGGTAAATGAGTGACTTGGTGCAAATCCAGAAATAGATGGATATCATATAGCCATCACTTTGACCTTCACTTACCCTGCTCTCTGCTTTTTGGACTTGTCTGAGATACCATCTCTAGACATGAGCTTGTTGAAGACGACTATCCCAATCAGCATGTTCACCTGTGGGAAAGAGACAGAAAGTGTTATTTGTTTCGTTCATTTTTTATGTGGTTATGCTGGTTATGTCAAATGTAACCATCATAATTTTTGTGGTGAAGTCGGTGACAGCTGTTGTTTGTTGACTAGTTAGGAACAGGGTTGTGCTCCATTCAGAACTGAATCAAGGTTGTCTTTTAAAGTCAACTCTCTAACTCTCTAATTTAAGAAGCAAACCAGATGCAGAATTGCAATTGTAATCTGAATTTCATGAAATCTAACTAAAATTAATTGAAATTCATATAACTGTACTTTTAACTAGAAAATCAAAGTTTGTCATGTTTGAAAGTCTGGAAAAAAGTTTGAAAAGCCTCAAAGTTTATAAGTTTATAGACTATAGACAATAGATAGATAAAACAGATTGATAGAACGATAGAACAATAGAACGATAGATAGATAAATAGACAGACAGACAGATAGATAGATAGATAGATAGATAGATAGATAAACAGAATGATACAACTACTGATAGACAGAACAACAGAACTATAGAAAGACAGAATGATGGAACGATAGATAGATAGTTGATAGACAGATAGATGATAGATAAACAGAATGATAGAGCCAGACTGAACGATAGAATGACAGAACGATAGATAGATAGATTAACAGAATGATAGAACTACTGATAGACAGAACAATAGAACTACAGAAAGACAAAATAGCTCAACATACAGCCATTTTTGTCAAAACAGCTGACAAAAAAAGTGAGTACACCCTAAATGAACTTGTCAAACTGTGTCCAAAGTATCAATATTTTGTGTTAGCACCATTGTTATCTAGCACTGCCTTAATCATTCTGGGCATGGAATTCACCAGAGCTGCACAGGTTGTTGCTGGGATCCTCTTCAAATCCTCTATAATGATGTCATGGAGCTGCTGGATGTTAGACACATGGTGCTTCTCCATCTTCAGCTTGAGGATGCCCCATAGGTGCTCAATAGGGTTCAGGTCAGATCACCTTCTCCTGCACCTTCCTCAGCAAGGCAATTGTCATCCTGGTGGTGTGTTTGGGGTCATTATCATGTTAGAAAACTGCCGTTCGGCCCAGTTTCTGAAGGGAAGGCATCATGTTCTGTTTCAGAAATGTACAGTACAAAATGGAATCCACGTTTCCCTCAGTGAACCGCAGCTCCCCAGTAACAGCAGCACTCATGATGCTACCACCACCATGCTTGACTGTAGGAGAGACACTATTTTCTTGGTACTCCTCACCAGGGCATCACCACACATGCTGGACACCATCTGAGCCAAACAAGTTTATCTTAGTCTCATCAGACCACAGGACATGGTTCCAGTAATTCATGCTCTTGGACAGGTTGTCTTCAGCAAACTGTTTGCGGGCTTTCTTGTAAGCCAGCTTCAGAAGAGGCTTCCTTCTTGGATGACGCCAATGCAAACCGACTTGTTGCAGTGTGCAGCGAATGGTCTGAGCACTGACAAGCGGACCTTCTACTTCTGCAACCTTTAAACCAATGCTGGCAGCACTCATGCATGTTTTTTGAAGCCACGTTCTGCACAGAACGAGCACTCAACGTCATTGATCGACCCTTGCGAGGCCTATTCCGAATGGAACCCGTCTTGGAAAACCTCTGTATGACCCTGGCCACAGTACTGTAACTCAGTTTCAGGTTGTTATTGAACCTCTTATAGCCTAGGGCCTAGGCCATCTTTGGGGAGAGCAACAATTCTAATTCTCAAATCTTCAGAGAGTTCTTTGCCATGAGGTGCCTTGTTGAACATCCAGTGGTCAGTATGAGAGAACTGTACTCAAAGCACCAAATTTTAACTGCTCTAATACAAGATACACAACTTTGTATGGTCCTGTCAAGCAGACAAAAAATGGGTGGATAGGATATGTGGCTTTGCATGGTTAAATGACATAGTGCTGTTAGTACTCACTTTTGTTGCCAGCTATTTTGACATTATTAGCTGTATGTTGAGTTATTTTCAGGGGCCAGTAAATATACACTGCTACACAAGCTGCACACTGACTACTCTAAAATATATCCAAGTTTCATTTCTAAAGTATTGTTCCTTAAGAAGATATAGTTAAAACGTTGCTGAAATGTGAGGGGTGTACTCACTTTTGTGAGATACTGTAGATAGACAGACAGAACGATCGATAGAACAACAGATAGGTAGAACGATAGATATACGATAGATAGATAGATAGATAGATAATAGATAGTTCAACAAAATACAGAAACTGCAGCATCTAAGTGGAAGAAAATAATGTAGTACTTGTGGCCAGAAATGTACAAATACAATTAGGGTAGTGGGATAATAAAGCAGTGCTGCATGGTGACCTTTAACCCTGGAGCATTTACAGCAGTGGCTCACTAACAGCCTGTGACAGGTGTTGAAGATTTAAGTCTGGAAGCAAATGAGCAGGTGGGATCATGAAGGAACAGTAATGCCCTCATGTCTCTCACCCACGCTCTCTCTCTCTTAGCAGATTGCTGTCCACTCGGCTCCAGCCAGCTGCCCACTGGACACACAGAGCACTAAAGAGGAGCTTAGACAAAGGCCATGGAAAGACCGCACACACACATAAATACATATGTGCTCCTGAACCTTTGGTACACACAGGATTTGAGCCAGGGCTATACTGCTTCTCTTGTATTACAACAGGAGGGCACATGGTTGTAGATCAAAAGACTGACAGTCTCTCCCTGTTAAGTGACATCTGACTGCTCTACACCAACGCATGGACTGTGACTATGGCAGCTGCATTCAACTTTGTTAAAGTAGGGGTCATCAGTCTATTTCAAATAAATGGCCCCTTGTTAAATATAAACAAACTGAATATTGGATTTTAAACCTACAATAATGTGTTTAGCACCATGTTATGATGCTGACATTGCTTAGAAAATTATTTTTGACATCATATCAGAAATTTTCCTGGCTGATTTTGTCAGTATATTTTTTCTGAAGAAAGATAAACGTATAGTGATAAAAGCCGAAATATTGTCACACATATATGTTTACTGAGTAATGTACAATTTTTTAGAGGGGGTAAAAATGGCCAAATTACAGGCTTTTTTTTTTTCTCTCCAAAGTTTGCATGCCTGTAACTCGAGTATTAAAGATTTCTCAATGCCTTTTTAGATTTTGGGTCATAACAAACATTCTATTTGACATTTTCATTTTTAGGGCCCTGTATGGTTCAGTTCCAGAGATACTCTAATATCATTATGGCTCTAGGAGTGAATTTTTTAATTGTTCACATTTTCAGAGGTCAAAAAAGCAAATGTGGGCCACTTCTTTTCTTTTAAAGAGAAATGTTTAACAAATAATATTTAAACTGTAACTATAAATATATTCTTGTTACCCTGTATCAAAACAATTGCATAGAACATACGTCTGAATGCCATAAATATTCTTTTTCAAAAGTTTGCACGCCTGTGACTCAAGAAGTATTAAAGATATCTGAATGTATTTTTAGATTCTGTTTCTTAATGAACATTTGTTTTAGAATCTTCACTTTTAAGCCCCTATATGGTTCAGTCCCAGAGATATGGAATTGACTCAGTGTCCAATTTGTAAAATTGTACCCATTTTCAGTGGTTGAAAACCAAATATTATTTACCAAATATAATTGATACTTATTACATTTAAAAGGCAATCTCTGAAGAATAAATAATGTTGTAACTGGAACTGTAGCTTGTTTCCCTATCAGAACAATTGCATAAAACATACCTGAGTGGCATAAACATGATCATTCAGATATCATTGTAATATTTCACGCTCAAGAAACATTTCCTCTTCTTACCAATCTATATCTTACTGACTCCAAACTTTTAAAAATACAGTGTATTTTGTTCACAATACATTAATTTTAATTTGCATCACTATGGGATATTAAATATCTATTAATACATTAAATAAAAACACGGTAAAATTTTTATTCATTGTTAGTTCATGCTAGCTATTTCATTAACTAATGTACCCAAGCGTTACCCAAAAAAATAGTTTGAAATGAAACAATAATTGGCTGGACCCCCAACAGAACCACAAAAGACCCCCTGTTGAAAACCCTGCACTAAATTAACACTCGGCCTGTTCAGTCTGCTCCGAGAGCATATCGAACCTACCAAGTCTAACACGTTTACGAGCGCCGTTCGTATTCTGATCATGCAAGGCGCTTGCTTAGACAATGGGTCTTCGTTTTACTATTTGCTAGAGGCAAGATTAATTATTTTTCCATTAATTAGATTTACCTCTCCAAGGAGGGAGCCAGCATCTCCAGATGCCCAAATCTCATTTGCAGTTGTTTGTTTGAGTGGGCCGCTTCACGGCACCACCAAGAAACAAACAACGCAAATCACATCTGACCATGAAAAACAACGCAAACACCTCACAGAAAATGCACCTGAGACCAGGGCTGTGGACGATACACACACACACACACTTTGGTCGCTTTGGGCTAATAAGCTCATCAAGTTCACTCATGCATTTTAACATGATATACACTGATGAAAAATACACACATTTGAAATGAGACAGGCTTCAAATCTAATCTCATTAGTGATTTTTCTTGTCGACTAATGCCTTGATATGTTTAAAATGCATATTAAAGTGGGCGGAGCTCATGGTGGCTAAATCTAACCAATGAGAAAGCAGAAAGTGCCTACCAGTACAATGACAGCAGCGGGACCGACAAAAGCATAGAGTAGCCCTCCTTCCAGAGACAACCAACAACTGAAATTGAGAGAAAGAGAAAATGTGAAATATAAACACTGCAAATCACAAGAGACAGCTGAGATGTTATTGTCTTTAGAAAAAAGGGGCTGGTGAGAAAGAAAAGGAAACTGAGTTGTTGTTTTTTTCTCTAGTTTTTATTAACCTTACTTTTTCTTCACACAAATAAAGATTAAATTTAAAAAGGAGGAAGAATAAATTAAGTCAGCTTCGATTCTAATCAAATGTATTCTCTAAATTAAGAAACTTAAGAAGATACCTCAAATACAACCTCGTCATGGTTTCTGGAAATATCATATTGTTAAGTGCTTTCATTGCAGAGAGCAAATAAAATACAGATAAAGATATTGCCTGTTAAAGCTCTACACAAACAGCTCTGAGAAACATGGAAGGTCATACTTTATAGACGAACGTTATTAATCATGTTTTTAATGGAGCTGTTTCAACATTTGCTAATGTTCTGGTCAAGTGTAATCAAAGATTTCAATTTAGTTTGTGTTCTGACGTCCTTGTGAAATGCACTCAATCATGAATTCGTATGTGGATGACTGTAGAGAAGAGTGGCTGAAGTAAGCAGGCTGTTACTGAGCCCGGAGATGAGGTTATTTGAGGCCGCTGACTTCTTGGCACTGTTTCCAAAATTTGTCCTTGGTTTGAGGGGAATCCTTGTGTCAGACATATCCAATTAAAGCTCTCAAAGGCCACCATTGTTTTCAACTTTTGTCTCTGATTAGTCAGGGAGCTTCCTAGTTTAAATCAATTGCTTAGTAGGGCAGTAAAGACAGAAACCATTATATGCAGAGCAGCAGAAAATGGCCACCACTTTGTGGGAATCCATAGGAAAAGAGGAAGAACAGGATTCTCTGAGGACTCTCTGACTCAAGATTCTTGTTGAAGAACCAAAGCAAAAGGTCAACATTAGGCAACATACACTCACAAAAAATCCCACATTTCTAGTGTTTGGCTGTGAATAACTGAACATACCTAAATTAATTGGGACATACATATTGCAATAAATGCATTAAAAATGCATTGCTTTTTCCACATGTTGGTAGTTTGTTTCACTTTAACTATACAAAATGTTTTCAATGAATTCCATGTAGTTTATGTTCTTACTGCTTCTTGAATCTAATTGGCTGATAAAAGTGTGATATTCTTGTGATATCAGAACTCCACTGTTTGTATCACTCCACTTGCAGTATTTCTCAAAGCGAGTGTCATGACGGTCAGCCAAAACAACTATAGTTTTATAAATAATACTGTTTTTGTGTCACAGAATGTAGTTTTAAAGGGGTCATCGGATGCCCATTTTGCCAAGTTGATATGATTCTTTAGGGTCTTAATGAAAAGTTTATAATATGCTTTGGTTAAAAATTCTCAATGGTAGTGTAAAACAACACCCTTTTTACCTCGTCAAAATCAGCTCTGCAAAAATCATCCCATTCTAGTCAAGGCTGCTCTCTTCTCTCTGTGGAGGGACGAGCATGTTTACTTTAGCCGCATTTAGCTGCGTTTAGCCGCTAAACTTGCTAACTAGCACATTATTACGAAAAGCGATCGCAAAGATTAATAAAAAACCCTTATACTCACTTCTGCTGTAAGTGAAGCTGGATCACGAATGATTCGTACGAACATAGATGGATATATGTAGATCGGGAGGCGCATTCCCTTCACAAACAAACGTAATCCACTGCATCTTCAGCAGCTCAGTTGTCGGGAGTAAATGACGACCACTATGTTCATTATTACATCCAGCAACACAACACCTCAATCGCTCAATTCTTGTCTAACTTACATCCCTGCTCCAGCATCAAAACATGGAGGTTGGACTGTTACAACTGATCTTAGTTAAGACGCTCATGTCAATCAATTATCGTGGGAGCGGCCTCTGTGGATGTGACGCCACAACGACAGGCATCTGAGAATGGCTCGATTTGAAAAAGGGAATATTATTTTTACAGATTAATTAAAAACCACTGCATGGATTTTAATTATTATAGGGTAGATGTGTACATACACTGTCAACACACATTAATGTTCAAACAACATGTAAAAGTGAACTTAGCATCCCATGACCCCTTTAAGAGTTTTTTAGATGACAATGTACTTGTTTAGCTTTTAAATATGAACTTGCTTTGACGGTTTCTGAGATATGAGCTCCAGGGCATCAGCAGCCGTTAAGCGCTCATGAACCCGCCAAGAGCAGCCTCACCTTGGCCAGATCTTCTGGAATTTGCCACTGGCTCTGATGTCTCTATAGTGGTTAAACATGAGATATAATTTGTTTTAGGTAAATCTAAAACAAATGGGCAGTCTTTGGTCTCATTAATCTATTACAGTCAAGGTCAAAAGTTTACATAAGTCTTGCAGAATCTGCAAAATGTAATTTTGCTAAAATAAGAGGGATCATACAAAATGCGGGTTTTTCCATTTAGTACTGGTCTGAATAAGATATTTGACATAAAATACATTTACATCCATAAATGAAAATAATAGTTTAGTTTATTAAAATAACCCCATTCAAAGGTTTACATACACTTGATTCTACATACCGTGTTGTTACTTGAATGATCCATAGCTGGGTGTTTTTTTTTAGTGATAGTTGTTCATGAGTCCCTTGTTTGTCCTGAACAGTTAAACTGCCCGCTGCTCCTCAGAAAAACCCTTCAGGTCCCACAAATTGTTTTTTTTTGCAGTTTTGTGTATTTAAACCCAATCTTAAACCCATCTTTTCACACTGAGGACAACTGAGGGACTCATATGCAACTATTACAGAAGGTTCAAACGCTCACTGATGCACATTTTTCTTATTTGGGCTAAATATCTTTTTTTTTTTTTTGAAGCTACAAAGGATACTTACATGTTTCCCAGAAGACAAAATAAGCTAAATTTACCCTGATCTTCAAATTCAAAAAGTTTTCACCCCCCAGCTCTTAATGCATTGTTTTTCCTTCTGGAGTATCAGTGAGCGTTTGAACCTTCTGTAGTCCCTCAGTTGTCCTCAGTGTGAAAAGATAGATCTCAAAATCATACAGTCATTGTTGGAAGGTTCAAATACACAAAAAGGCAGAAAAACCAAATAATTTAAACTTTTGACCTCAACTGTATTTGTACCAGGGCAAATAGTTTTGCAAAATCTCATCACGTTATATTTCATGTCTGCATATTTTTACTAACAAACCACATGTTTGTGTATTTTCACCTAAAAACTCTTAAAACTACATTCCGTGACAAAAACAGTATTACTTATAAAATTATAGTGGATTTGGGTGTCCGCAATGACACTTGTTGTGAGAATGAGTTCTGATAGCACTAGAATATCATATTCCTCTCAGACAATCAGATTCGAGGACCAGAGAGAACTGTTTTGTGTGTACTGGTGTGTATTTGGTATTTTACATTATTTCTGAATATAATAACACAATGTAACTCATAGACTGACAAAGGTAACTTATAGATAATGCAATGTTGATCCAAAGCACCTTTTAGACAGGTGTGACTTATTTTCTGGAAAATACTGGAGTATGATGATTAATTACTAATTTGATGGCAAAAATGTTTTATACTTCATACATCAGGTAAACGTGTTTGCTGCTTATGTGTAGCATTACTCAGTATGTGTTATACCATAAGACAGAGTACTTTGTGAGTACACAAAACTACTATAACAAATAAATATCTGTGTTTTTTTTAGATGTACTGTAGGTACTTCCATATTCTTTTAAACATTCAAGGATCCCTGAGACTTGCCGTACTGTAATCCTGAACAAAGTTTTAATGTGTGATAAACATTTTCCTTGTGAGACTGTGCTGCATCAGTGATACTTACTAACTTGGCGTGCCATAACCTCTGGCCCGGGTAAAACCTACAGATACAGCGACCACAAGGGCTGGAAGACCTGCAAGATAAAGCTTGTGATGAGGAAAGGGAAACTTAACCTACTGAAATCACATTTTTGTATTGCAATATGCGGTGGCAAAGTTCATTGAAATGATTTAAAAGAAATTCTGAAAAACTTTTTTGACAATTTAAATGTTGACATGCAATGAAAGCAAAGAGATTTTATACATTTAGCCTGCATGAGAAAATTGCCCATCACATATAATAACAGGACAAGCATTGCTAAAAGGAAAATTACGAACAGAAAATGCGACCTAGAATTTTTTATTTTTTCAGAACCATTAATGGCAAATGGCCAGAGGCTGGAGGGGAAGTTAGCTGAAGTAATCTGCTCTCACTTTGGTGACTTTCTTTAGCTTGTGCCCTTTTCATGGACAAATGCACATGGCGTAGAGGTACAGCATTCCCCCTGTGCGCAGTGCCCTCCCAGACCCCAGACACGCTACTTTAGCAGAGAGCAATTCCCATGGGCCTCTGTGTATGTGTCTTTTTTCATGAGGCCAAGGTGTAGCAGTGTAAACATTCCTGTCTGTTTTCTCCACAGGGCAAATACACAGAGCAAGCATCGTGATGCCCTTATAGCAACAATGTGAATGCTAGCTGGAACCAAAAAACTTTTATGTCAGACAGTATAAAGTCATTAAACACACATATTGTATTTTGCTTTAGGTGTTAACTTTCAAATGTATATATTAATTGTTTCAGTTCAGAAACCCAGTGGCACAAAGTATAAAAGTAGCTCAGTTCAGTATGCCAAATTTATGTCTTAATTATTTTTATTAAAAAATTGCAAAGGATGTATTAAATACAACCTCTTCATCTTGCTACTTATATGGTTTCTGGATATATCACATTGTTAAACTGCTTTTATTTTATTGTACAATGCCATTAAATGCACATTACTGTGTTTTGCTTCAGGTGTTAAGTTTCAAATGTATATATTTAATATTTCATATATCTAATGGCACAAATTGTGAAAACAGCATGTTCAGTATACTGTATTGGAAACTTGCCAATAATTTGAAGAAAACAATTTACTTTTTCAGCCAGAAAGTAAATAAATAAATAAAAATAAACAAATAGAAGTAAAAAGTAAACCTAAAAATAAAACCTTCAGTGCTTCAGTGGTATTCTATTTGTTCACCAGCTACATTTTTGAAACTAACTAAATAAATAAAAATAATAGCCAAACTTCAGTGCTTCAGTGGTCTCCTATTATTTTTTATTATTTACTATTTTTTTTAAATAAATAAATAAATAAACAAACGCCAGTGCTTCAGTGCTCTTCTATTTGTTCAACAGCTAGATTTTTTTAAAATGAGTTTTTAAAAATTAATAATAATAAAATAATAAAAAATAAAATAAAAATAAAAACCAGACTTCATGGACTTCTATTTGTTCACCAGCTACATTTTTGAAAATTAATTCATTAAAAAAAAACCTTAAGTGCTTATTTTTTTTAAACATAAACAAATATAAATACATAAATAAATAAAAACTTCAGTGCTTCATGGTCTTTTATTTGTTTACCAGCACAATTTTTGAAATTACAAAAAAAAACAAACAGACAAAAAAAAAACATTGAAGTGCTTCAGTAGTCTTCTACTTGTTCACCAGCAAGATTTTTGAGAAATATTTAACAAGAATTAAGACATGAATGAATAAATAAATAAATAAATAAATAAATAAATAAATGAATGAATGAATGAATGAATTTGTTCGCCAGCTATATTATTGAAAAATATTTTTAAAAAATGAATAATAAATAAAAAGTCCTCATTTGTAAGTCGTTTTGGATAAGAGTGTCTGCAAAATAACGAAATGTAATGTAAATAAATAAAAAAATAATACAAATAAAAACCTAACTTCAGCGCTTCATGGTCTTCTATTTGTTTACCATCTATATTTCTGAAAAATTAATAAATAAATAATAATAAAAAAAACCCTTTAGTGTTTCAGTAGTCTTCTACTTGTTCACCAGCAAATTATATAGATGAATTAAATAAAAAAATAAATAAACCTCAGCACTTCAGTGCTATTTGTTCACCTGCTAGATTTTTGAAAATTACAAAAGAAAAAGTACTAAAAAAAAGCTCCCCATTTTGATATTGCATATCCTGATACTGACACCTGACACAAATTAGACGTAAACAATTTAAAAAATAAACATGCAATTGTAAATATTGAAATGTCTTAAAATTGTAAAAATGTATATTTGTTAAAAAAAAAAAAAAACATAAATAAAACTACAAAAAATTAAAAACCGCTAACAACAATGAATAAATGCATGAACGGATAATTAAATATTAAACAAATTGACATGTAGTAGACTAAGGAAATATGCAAAACTTTTTCAAACAAGCTTCATGCAATATTTATTTTTATATTTATAATTAATTAATTTATTTTTATATTGTATTTAATTATTTCCTCCCGAGAAATCTATATAATAATAAATGTTCATGAATGTAGTTTTTGTCCTCTACAGGAATTAAACAAAACAAACAAACAAACAAAAAAAGCAGGAAACACACTGTCACAACTAAAGATCTTTTCAGCATGAAGTTTCTTATCTCAAGACTGAGGAAGGTGTACTTATTGGTCCTTGTTTATAATGACGTGTACAGTGACCTTTACTTTGTAGAACCCCATGTTCCTTCCCCTCTCGGTGTCTGTGAGGGTTTCCTGGCCTCTCCTGCTGGTGTCATCCCTATTGTGTTTGCCATCACAGTCAGGGAGGCCAGGTTTACTCGTGCTAATTAGACCTATCCATTCTTCTCGCTCTGTGTCTGTGTGCCACGTCCACACATAATGAGCTCTCCTCTGAAATATTCATGTAATTAACAATGCTCTGATTAACTCTGGAAATTAAAAGCAATTAGAAAACTCCGGTTTAGAGAACAGGATTGAAAGATGTGGGAAGGGAGGGGATGAACGGAATCCAAATGCGGCTCTGGAGGAAGCGGCACATGATGAGGAAACATGAGTTTGCTCTGGATTCAAGCTGTGATTGTTTCATACAGTAACCTACCGGGGGTTAAGGTTTGCATAGTTAGAATGGTCAGTTTGCTCCTGTTTGTTGATTCTGTAACTGCACTACACTACATGGGCAAAATAATGATTCTTCACGGATGGCCTTTCAAAAGTAGATGGTGTATTGTATTGATTTCTTTTTCAAGTAGAATAAAAAAACAAACAAACAAACAAAAAAAACACTTACACACAAACAGATAACCATAAAACCGTAACATGAAAATTAAATTAAAATGAAATAAAATAACATTTTAAAATAAAATAAAATAAAAATAAAAATAAAATAGAATAAAATGAAATGCAAAAAAATAAAATTAAATTAAATTAAATAGAGTAAAATAAAATGAAATGAAATAAAAATGAAATACAATAATAAATGAAATAAAATAAAATAGAATAAAATAAAAATTAAATCCAATTAAATGAAAAAGAATGACATAAAATGAAATAAAAATGTTATAAAATAATAAAATAAAAAAAAATAAATTAAATTAAAGGAAATAATAAAATGAAATACAAAATAAAGTGAAATGAAATAAAAAATAAAATAAACTGAAATAAAATAACAAAAAATGAAATTAATTAAATGAAATAATAAAATAAAATGGAATAGACGATACAATTAAATTAAATTAAAAAATAAATGAAATGAAATAATAAAAATAAAATAAAAATAAAATATAATAAAATGAAATGCAATAATAATAAAATAAACTAAATTAAATAAAATAAAATTAAATGAAAAATGAAATAAAATAATGAATGAAATAAAATTAAATAGAATAAAATAAAAAATAAAGTGAAATTAAATAATGAAATAAAACAAATTGAAATAAAAAAATAAAAAAGGAAATTAAATAAAGAAATAAAATAAAACAAAAATTAAATCGAAAATTAAATGAAATAGAACAAAATAAAATGAAATAAAAATGTTATGAAATAATAAAACAAAAAATACATTAAATTAAATGAAATAATAACATGAAATACAAAATAAAGTGAAATGAAATAAAAAATAAACTGAAATAAAATAACAAAAAATGAAAATAAATAATGAAATGAAATAAAATAAAATGGAATAGACACAATAAACTGAAATAAAATAAAATAAAATAAAAAATGTAATGAAATAATGAAATGCAACAAAAATAAAATAAAAATTAATAAATGAATAAAATATATGCATATATAAAAAAAAATAAATAAAAACAGACATTAGGCAGGCACAGGAAATATGCAGTACTTAATAAAACAGGAATATTATAAAAGAGGTTAAAGATTAAATATTAAAATGCGAATAATTCTATTTTTCTTTGTTGAGAAACTATGTAATATGCAATGGCCATGATTATTAAATAACTTGTTCCTCACAAACGATCAATCAATCAATGAATTTTTTTTCTTCATTTTAACATTACACTGTATACACTGTTGACAATTCCAAAAAGTTAATTTTTCAATTTTACCATATCTGTTGCAGTTTTTATGGCTTCATGGAAAGAGGAGTCAAAACAAGACTTAAAGAGAAGAAATGACACAAGCTGGATTTGAACTTCTGAGCACGTATGCGACCAGCCACAGCACATTTATGACAACATCCACATTTCACATTTTGCGTAATACGAGTAATACGAGTAATACTTTCGTGACATCTTAGTTAGAAATCCATCTACTACCACTTCCCTGTGGGCGCCAATGCTATTCCACAATATCTGCAAAGGGCATCTATGAATTAATGGAAGTGATCGTGGATCAATAAGTTACAAAACAAGTACGTGTGTGCTACTGCTACAGCCCGAACAACCTTTCAGATCCCGCCTGTGTTAAGACGGTGCCACAAATGCATTTCTTATCAGCGATCAGACATCTATGTCTTGTAATACAAAAGTAACACTGAGCTCCAGTGGCATGTTTATGGTGTGTTATTCGGCAAACTGACATTGCAGACAATCTGATGTGACTGAATTGATAAGAGCTGGCATATTATACTCCCGCATGTTTAATACTGAAGCTGAAGCACTTGCTTTTGACCTTCGATGTTAGTTTGTGGTGCGTGTACGGGTGTCCTACCCCAGCCCAGGCACAGGAAACGCTTGCGTATGAGGCGGGACCTCATCTTGCCAATCACAGCCAGGTAGGACTGCCATGCCTCCGTCAGTACCCAGCAGAAAGAGGCCAGAAAGAAGAAGTGCAAAAAGGCAGCAGTCACAGTGCACAGTCCCTAAAGACAAAAGAGGGAAGAAGAAAGAAATACAGAGAAATAGGGAGTAAGACGTGACGAAAAAAATGGTGCAAATAGCTCTCGGCTGTTTGTTATCGAAGCCAAGAGGGAGAAAGAGATGAAGTGATTGAGAAGAAGAAGCGAGAACGAACCGCGGACATTAACGAAAGTCCATTTAGAGAAAAACTAGCTCGGTTCCACTGTGGTGTGAAAATTAGCTTTAACAACGCATCCTGCCTAGGCTTTTTTTTCCCTCGTAGACGGTACTTAAAAAGTGCAAATGGGTTAGTTACAGGTTGTATAGTTTCTAAGGAAAAATGGCAGGCCGGAATTAAAGAAAGTATGACTTAGTAAGTGGCGAACGCAAATGAGAAGCGGTAAGCAGAGTATCTCGCTGAGGTTTTATACAATAATGAGGTGCACATTCTAATGCTAAACACCGGCCCGCTGAGCAAATGACCCAGGAAATGAGAAGGATTTCACACCATTCATGGTTTGCAAAATTAGGCTTATCTGTACTTTCTTAAACTAATGCCGAATATGAGAATTTTAGTGAAATATTAAGTCTGGATCGAGGGGGGAAGGGGTCCTGCGAGCAGTTCCTTTTGCTTGTCTTCAGCTTTCTTTGTAGCTCTGAGCGACAGGTTGGGTTTGAATGGCAGCACTTATTTTTCAGGTGCCTCTGTAGTCTATCTTACGCTCTCTCGGTGTGACTGGCACGGCTGACACAAAGCTGACCCTCCAGCGCCTTCCACACGTCTGTCTGCTACACGCACCTTTCTCAAATGCTGTCGTGGCCACTTACATAATGTCATGACAGGCTGGAGAGAGAACAAACAGCAGCTACCTGTACCAGAGGCAGACTACTATCTCTAGGGAGTCTGGGACCTGAGGTTAAAGGAGAAGTTCACTTCCAGAACAAAAATTTACAGATAATTTACTCTCCCCCTTGTCATCCAAGATGTTTGTGTCTTTCTTTCTTCAGTCGTAAAGAAATTATGTTTCTTGAGGAAAACATTTCATTTTTTCTCCATGAAGTGGACTTCCATGATGCCTGCGAGTTTGAACTTCCAAAATGCAGTTTAATTTAAGCTTCAAAGAGCACTAAATGATCCCAGCTGAGGAAGAAGGGTCTTCTCTAGCAAAACAATTGGTTATTTTCTAAAACAAATGTAAAATTTATATACTTTTTAACCTTAAATGCTCATCTATTCTCTGTGATGCGCATGCAAACTCTTTCAACTTCAAAATCATCCTACAACGGTGCAAAGGTACCAACCCAGTGTTTACAAAGTGAACGTGCAAAGGAGATCAAATGCCATTTACAAAAAAGGTAAAACAGTGATGGGATGATTTTGAAGCTGGAGGACAAAATGAGATGGGAGTTTTTCAACCTACCCGAACTGTATTGACCCGGATTACACGTAGTTCGCATACGAGTTACAGAGAATAGACAAGATAAGCGTTTAAGGTTAAAAAGTATAAAAATGGCTAAAACCTTCTTCCTCGGCTGGGATCGTTTAGAGCCTTTTGAAGCTCTGTATTTTTGGAAGTCCACTATATGGAGAAAAATTTTGGAATGTTTTCCACAAGAAACATAATTTCTTTATGACTGAAAAAAGAAAGACATGAACATCTTGGATGACGAGGAGGTAAATTATCTGTACATTTTTGTTCTGGAAGTGAACTTCTCCTTGAAGTAAAGATTATGTTCCATGAAGACATTTTGTAAATTTTCTACCATAAATACACTGCCCTCCAAAAGTTTGGAAACACCCCTGGCAAAGTGTGGTTTTGGACGATATCAGCATAAATGAGCATAAATTGCACCAAAAATTAAATTTGGTGCAAATACATTAAAGTAACTTGACATTATCATTGAAGACCAGCGATAATAATTTTCATTTTGATTACATAATGGGAATACATACATGTCAAAGTCAGACATGCCCCTTTGCCAGCTGTGATGCCTGGTTACTGGTTTAAACTTGGCCCAGGCTTTTAAAAGATTTTTGTGTCAGCACACCTTAATAGCTTCAACAATTGATTGCCAATTAAGTTTAGAATACAATTAATTTAGGCCCAGATTAAGCAGAGCTGTGTTTACAAGAGAGTGGCGTTCCAGAGGATGATGTAGGAAGTCTCCTCTTGGAGTACATTGAAATCCTTGTTTTGTACCCCACTACGCTCCTACATTTAACACCGTGGCTGCCTACGTCCTATGTCATCCACTGGAATGCCACTCTCTCATGAGTGTGACGTTAGCAGAAGCTATAGAATACAGTTTATAAAGTTTTAAATATGGATCTTTTTCTTACACAACTGCATCAAATCACTTCATTAATCGCTCGGAGCAGTGTGGAGTACTTTTTATGATGGATGGATGCACTTTATTGGACTTTAAAATCTCAAAACCCAATCACTGCCATTATAAAGCTTGGAAGAGCCAGGACATTTTTAAATATAACTCCGACTGTATTCGTCTGAAAAAAGAAAGTCATATACACCTAGGATGGCTTGAGTGTGAGTAAATCATAAGGTGGTCTTCATTTTTGGAGTGAACTATCCTAAGTTTAATAAATTAACTAATTTCATGTAGACCATGTTGGAAAAACATGGAGATAAACATGAAGGAAGCAAGATGGGAACCTAAAGTTTCTTCTTTCTCAACTTTTTCTCTGATACACATCAGAGAAACACAAACATGCACATATACTCACCTTACTGAGAGTTTGGGACTGTCCCACCAGTATCAGCACATTGGAGGCCAATATGGACAGGCAGAAGTTCACCAAGATGATGGACCTCTCTGAACGAATGTACCTGAGAATCAAAGAAAACAGGAAAATCACACTCTGGCAACTTTAACAGCAACTTTGTGTTGCTGTTATGGCATTATTATCTTTCCAAAAGCTTTATATACAGGTTGATGACATAAAATGTATGGGCTCCATTTATCAAAATCCATTTATCATTTTTACACTTCACTGAACACTTGACAACTAGAGCTGCATCCCAGATGACCTACAGATGAACTCCAAAACAGCTTCTTCTTACACACAAGCACCAGTGAGCAAAATGTTCTCATCCGCTATTTGAGCTCTGGCCAGATCTGCTCAAGAGGACAATGACAGCGTCCCCTGGATCAATGGTCTGAGTGATAGGGGAGGCCCGTGATAAGCTCTCTGATGGGGTGGCAGATGCACTAATCTTGGCGAGAGGAAATACCTTCCCACCTGCTACTTAGAAATTATGGGATTTGGGGAAAAAATCGTTTGGAATTGAAGTATCAAGACATTAAAACCAACTCTAACACCCTTAAAAATGAAAGAATATTGAATTTCATGGGATTGGTTTTCAGAAATGTATTAAGCAGCACATTGATAATAATAAGTACGTTTCTCGAGCATCAAATCAGCATATTAGAATGATTTCTGAAGGATCATTTTATATTATTTATTTTATAAACAAAGTCTAGCATCATTTAGGAAACTTCAAAGTCATACTTCTGTGGAGATAAATACTTGACTAAGCATTGGCCTTTTTCTGGACATGGTGTTAGCTGATCACGTGACCGTCCTGGGCCATCTGCCACACTGAGCTGTTAGCAACCATGCTAGCCTTCACTAGCACTCTCCACATAATCCTGTCCTGCCACAGGCGGCTCCCGCCATCCCTCATTTGTTCCCAATTATTGCTAATTGCAGTTTTGGCCCACTCTAGATCTACCCCATGCCAGCTGCTCTATCCCAGCCCGGACAAGCCCACGTGGGAAGCTACAGTCTGAAAAATGAATCTTTTAGGGCGTAAGTGTACCTCTGAGCGCACAGAAAGTAAACAAGGGAAGTAGAGCAAAAATAGCACATTAATATCCTATTATCAGCAGAGGACAGCAGAACCTGGAAGCAACATTTAAAAACGGTCCTCTGTAGATCCGTGTGGTATAGCTGGCTGTGGGTCAGGGAAGGGTTTTGTTCAACTCACCTCCAAAAGGCAGCGTAGATGAGCAGCAGAATGAGTAGAGCCGTACAGGATATGCCACAGCCCACCATGAGGGGCACAGACGGCATACTGGAGGGCCCCATACCCTGGAAAGAGATCAATTGAGAGAAGGAAGATTATTGTGAGATGTTTATGGTATATGTATGGGATAACATACAGTCAGTCGGTCATTAATGCAAAATGAACCTGATGGATAACAGCAGGGGTCTTGAATCAGCCTGAAGGGGTTTATTGTGTGATAATGACCAGCTGACATTATGTTACCTTGCTAATTACATGGCTGCTTACCAAATGAACAAATAAATGAACATTAAAATATTGGTACTGTTACAGTTTCACAGCAAATAGTTTGCTTAGGACAACATTCAATTTTACACAGTATAAAATGTATAAATACTATGCTCCATTTCCAATGGTTAAAGCTGCTAACTGAGACAACCATTACATAGCGTGATTTTTAGAAAAAAAAAGGATTGTGTGACTCAAAGGAATAGTTCACCCAAAAATGAAACATTTGTTATCGTTTACTCACCCTCATATTGTTACAAACCTGTACGAGTTTCTTTCTTATGTTGAACATAAAAGAAGTTATTCTGAAGAATGCTGGTTATCAAACAGTTGATTTGATATTGACCTATTGACCTTCATAGTGTTTCTTGCCATACTATGGAAGTCAATAGGGACCAACAACTTTTTGGTAGTGATGGATCGTTCTTGAACAATTCGTTTATTTTATACGAATCTTTAATGTGACTCAGGGTGAACGAGTTGTCTTGGGGAGTGATTCGTTCAGTCACGCATGCGCAACATCCTATAGGTTCTGTACTGGAATTAGTTCACCGAACCCGAAAACTTGTCAGATAAGAGGTGAGGTGAGCTAATCATAGACTAAAGATCTAGGTAAACAATGAATTCATCTTTTCTGTGTCTTATAACATTATAGTTTTGTCTTTGTTTGTAGTGTGATCAACGTTTGTGTAAGCAGTAGATGTGTTAGGAAAGTAACACGTAACATTTTTATTATATTTTGCTAAAATGATTGAAATGACTCGAAAAAAGATTTGTTCATTTTGCTGAACGAGACTCAAAGGTCCGAGTCGGTAAAATGATCCAATCTTCCCATCACTACTGTTTGGTTCTTCAAAATTCTTCAAAATATCATCTTTTGTGTTCAACAGAAGAAAGAAACTTATAGAGGATTGGAATGACATGAGGGTGAGTAAATGATTGAAAAAGTTTCAAGTGCACAAAAGAGTAAACATTATGATATACACTACTAATTAATATATACACCACTGTTCGAAAGTTTAAAAGTAAGTTTTTTAAAAGAAATTATTGATTTTGCTTACGCAAAAACAAAGCAGCACAATAGTTTTCAACATTGATAATAGGACGAAATATTTCTTGAGCATCAAATCAGCATTTTAGAAGGAATTCTGAAGAAGTGACAGTGAAGACTGAAAATTCAGCTTTGTCATCAATAAAATATTACTATTTTATTGTATTAAAAAAAAGTTACTGACACTAAGCGTTTAAACGCTAGTGTGTATGTATGCGTGTATATGCAGAAATGTATGTCAAGAAGAGAGAAATAGAGAAACTGCAAAGAGAAAAATAAGAATCTGTAAACACAGGTTGGGTGAAGAATAAAAAGTCCAGGGGTAAATACAGAGGGTAGTAGGGAGAGGATTACATTCTGTTCAGGTTAAAGCTAAAGGCCAAGGGTCTTCTTTCTGAATAGCCTCATGCTACCCTATCTTCTTTTATACTCCCGGGTTCATTTTCTCTGTTTCCTATCAGGTCAAAGCTGGATTCTCTTTTTAAACCGGGCATTCTATCCCCATCAGCCCTTTAACACTTGCGACCCCTTTGCCCCAGCCTATTAAGCATCTCTGCTGAAAGAAGGGTTACTACGGGTGAACACATGCCTCATGTTTCTGGATTAACCCTACTCGGTCCTACCACCAAGAATTGTGGGTAGATCTGTGAAACCTCATATTACCATTGAGGTAAATGTTCAGTTCACGGTTCACTTTTGTTTCATGCACAAGTGCAAATGCATTAATACATTAATCTAAATGCAAAAAACTCTAAAATACACTAAAATAAAAAAAAAAATAAAATAAAATATATAATTTAACTTCCTGTCCAGCTCAGAAGGAATTACAGTGTTAAATGTGGCGCTGTAATCGATAAAGAACAAGAACATTTTGACATGAGTACCTTCCTGTTCAGTCAGTGCAGCATGAAGATTCCAAGAAATCGCCTTTTCACTGGACGCGTTACACTATTATGTGAACTACAGGGGGTCTAATCACTCAGGCAGCATCGTGTTAATGCGCCCCATCGCCAGCTCTTCACAGCACATCATTATGGTGGATCAGTCTGTAATCATTGTACAGGTCACAGTATTTTTCTTTGAAACTAGAAAAATATCAGGAGTGAGAAATCTCTACTGCTTTCATTTTTCCATTTTTGTGACTGTGCCACAAACTGTGGTGCACAAAGATTAGGAAAACTGTTATTTTTGTGTGTGTTGCTCATTTACTTCTCCTGATAGCCTTTTGAAGGTCATACTTAGGCCAAAAAGTAAATCCAGACTTCTTTTTTGAATTTGTACTGCTTTTGGGAGATAATAATAATTCTGTAGAAATCTGTAGAGCTTTCTACCATCTGCTGGTTGGCATGCATGATTAAAGTCTTCCACAATCAGGGACACAGCATCAGGGTAGGTACTTTCGTATCTCTTAATATTAGTATATAGCTCACGAAATGTCTTTTCTTGACCCGAATGGGCTGGGCAGAAGATTTATTTAACTGTAAGACATTCAAAGTTAGAACAACAAATCGGTTCAGAAATTGTTTTAAGCAGGACACCAATACTTTATAATTTCAAATTCTCGTTAGGGTATGTCGAAAAACTGATCATATTTTCTCCCTCAACTTCAAAAATCATTTTAAAATCATGCTACATCGCTGCAGAAGTTCTGACCCAGTCTTTACAAAGTGAACATGCAAAGAAGATCAAACACCTTAACAAAAAAGGTAAAACAGCGATATAGGACGATTTTGAAGTTGAGGGAGAAAACTTGCTCCTGCAGTTTTTCGACATACCCTAACTGTCTTGAGCCAGAATACACAGGCTTCTGGGAGAGCAAGACAAGACAAAGGTTTGATATTAAAAAGTATATAAATTGTATTTTTTTAATGAAAATAACCAATCGTTTCACTAGATAAGACGCTTCTTCCTCGGCTGGGATCGTTTACAACCACATTTGGGATCGTTTGAAGCCACGTTTAAACTGCATTTTGGAAGTTCAAACTTGGGGCACCATATCAGTCCATTATATGGAGAAAAATCCTGAAATGTTTTCCTCAAAAATAAAAAAAAACATAATTTCTTTACGACTGAAGAAAGAAAGACATGAACATCTTAGATGACAAGGGGGTGAGTACATTATCTGTAAATTGTTTTTCTGGAAGTGGACTTCTCCTTTAATATTGACAAAACAACAGTTAATTTAAATGTCCACTTAATCTCTAATATTTGGCCATTTCTTTATGATAGAAAAGCTACAGCCGCTGTAATTTCTTGAATATGTGAACATCAAAACGTGAGGGTTTAAACTTTAAATTTTGAAATCGCGATGAACAGTTAGCATACTGAGAAAGATAATGATGTATTTTCCCGTGTTTGCATAGGTTTATAAATGATTTACCCTACAAATCTGATGAAATAGCGCATGTCGCGTTCCAAGATGAACGTTATAATAATCCCAAACTCACAACAACATGCAGAGATGGCGTTTGAGATGGTACACACATGTAAATGATAACAGTTTGTGTTAAACAGCATTTACTGTGAATGGAGCCGCTCTGACACGCACATACCTAACCTAAATGCATGTAAATAATTAAAGCACATATATTACACCTGCATCGCATATATTTAACTTAATCATAGTGTTTGTGAATTCTTAATAGCATTATGGTTTATTATGATTTTTTAAATGACTTAATATGTTGAACGCGCCACTTCTGGTATTTTTGCTGATTACTGGATATGGGCAAAATGCAATAATTTTTTTTATATTGAGCACTCAGAATTAATCTGTCAGTTCAATTTAACTTTTATCACAGTAAACATTATTTATGTTAATTAATTAAACTGAACTTTGGAAGCTTACTTCAAACACAGAAAAAAAAAAATAAAAACAGAAAATAAAATGATAAAAAAAAAATCAGACAATTAGAATTGTGAGTTGTGAGATATAAATAGAGAATTCAGGGGAGAAAAAAAATGGCAGAATTGTAAACCCAGAATAACAGCAAAAGTCAGAATTGTGAGATATAAACTCAAAATACAGAGAAAACAAATCAGGATTGTGTGATGCAAACTTTCAGAAAATTCAGAGGAAAAAAGGGTCAAAATTGAGAGATGTTAACTCAAAAATCAGAGGGACAAAAAGTCTAAATTGCGAGGTGTAAACATGCAATTACGAGTTTATAACTTATAGTGCAAATAAGCTTCATTCAATAAAGATTCAATAAAGCAGCTTTTAAAATACATTCTTCAAGATGGTTTTAAAGCAAAAAGAGCAAATAGTATCTTAAAAGAATCACTGACAAGTGTAGTTCTCTGACTCAGAGCAGCCGCACACTACTTCATCCGCTCCTGCATCCAGTGTTCCTGTGGACACATTCTTCCTCTCCAGGTTCTTGGAATAGGAAGCGCAGACAAATGATCTGTCTGGCAGTCATCTGTGATAGTGGTGTGGCAGTAATCAAGAGCATTCTTACAGGGCGGGAGGCATGCTGGTAATATTTCTCAAGAGCTGTCTGCAGGTTGGCATGATTAAAGTCTCCTGCAATCAGGGACGCAGCATCAGGGTGGGTACTTTCATAGCAGTTAAAGGAACAGTTCACCCAAAAATGAAATTTCTGTCATCATTTGCTCATGCCTTTCCAAACCTACATAAACGACTTCCTTTCTGTGAAACACAAAAGAAGATCATTTGAGAAATGTGTTTTTCTAATACAGTGAAAGTCAATGGAAATCAAAACTGTATTTTACAACCACATGAGGGTGAGTAAATGACTTACGGATCTAATCGGAGCAGAATATAGATTGCATACATGATGTCAGATGAAAATCCTGTAGAAATGCTGGTATTTAACAGTGAGATTTCATGTTGAAATCAACAACAAAATCAAAAAACCAGAAGCTTAACACAAGACCTATGCCACCTTTCAATTCATGTGATCCATCAAGCTGCACAGCTTGAGCTGTATTACGGGTCAGCTAGGGCTTGTTGAGACAGAATCTAGCAATACACAATGTCCAGCTAAAGGCTTAACCTCTCTGTCAGCTTGTTCATCTCATTCTCCACAGACTTCATGCTGAACAGAAGGACTCTTACAAATGGAGTCAAGTATAGGCCACCACAATAATTCTCTCAAACCAAACAGTATAAATCCTATACATACAATGGGGTTCAAAAGTGTGCAAAGAAAACAAAAATATGAATGCGCACAATGAAGACTGACGCAGAAGAGAACAAACTGTTGAATTATGTTGCTATTTTTGGTTTCTTTGTGCACAAAAAGTATTCTTGTAGCTTCATAACATTACGGTTGACTGATGTCACATGGACTATTTTAAAGGGGTCACCAGATGCTAAGTTCACTTTTACATGTTGTTTGAACATTATTGTGTGTTGGCAGTGCATGTACAAATCTACCCTGATTAAAATCCATGCAGTGGTTTTTAATTAATCTGTAAAAATAATATCCCCTTTTTCAAATCGAGCCATTATCAGATGCCTGTCGTTGTGGCGTCACACTGACAGAGGCCGCTCCCACGATAGTTGATTGACATGAGCGTCTTACCTCAGATCAGTTAGACAAGAATTGAGCGATTGAGGTGTTGTGTTGCTGGATGTAATAATGAACGTAGTGGTCATCATTTACTCCTGACATCTGAGCTGCTGAAGATACAGTACATTACATTTGTTTGTGAAGGGAATGCACCTCCCGATCTACATATATCCGTCTATGTTCGCGCAAATCATTCGTGATCCAGCTTCACTTATAGCAGAAGTGAGTATAGGGGTTTATTAATCTTTGCGATTGCCTTTCCTAACAATGTGCTAGTTAGCAAGTTTATCGGCTAAACGCGGCTAAATGTGGCTAAAGTAAACACGCTTGTCACTCCACAGAGAGAAGAGAGGGGCGGGGCGAGCAGAACTCATTTGCATTTAAAGCAGCCTCGACCAGAACAGGATGATTTTTGCAGAGCTGATTTTGGCAAGGTAAAAAGGGTGTTGTTTTACACTACTACTGAGAATTTTTAACCAAAGTGTATTATAGACTTTTCATTAAGACCCTAAAGAATTATATCAACTTGTGGAAAATGGGCATCCGATGACCCCTTTAACGATCTTTTTAGAACACTGTAAAAAAAAAAAAAAAAATAGTTGTTTCAACTTAAAATAATTTGTTACCCATTTTAGTCAACTAAAATATTCTAGTTGTCACTTAAATTAACATTAAGTAACTTAAAATTTCAAGCTGACTAAACAAAAAATTTAAGGCAGTGTGGTAACAAATTATATTATATAATTAAAAAATTGTTTTCTTTCTGGGCCTTAAACGTGTCAGTTGGATTCGTGTCTATGCAGGGTCAGAAAGCTCTCAGACATCATCAAAAATATCTTAATTTGTGTTGTGAAGATGAACGAAGATCTTACAGGTTTGAGGGTGAGCAATTAATGACAGAATTTTCATTTTTTCTCTTTACCATAAGTATTCGTATACAGTTCAATAGCCACTATCACACTGTAAAAAAAACACAGCAGCTGTGGTTGCCAGATTTTTACCATAAAAAATACAGTAGCAACATTTTAGATTTTACGGTTTTTACTTAAATTTACATTTAAATACTGTAATTTCATTAACATATGTAATGTTAACCAACATACTGAAGTACTGAAATCTGTTTTGTACCTTTGTAATACACTGATAACCACCAAAAGCAAGTGGTGATGAGAAAGTCACATGATGAACCAAAACCAATTTCAAGCAGTTTTTAAATACTAACATATATACAGAAGGTGCACAATGTCATTCACACAAACACTAAACACCATCATGGTAACATATAAACTGAAATAATGCAATAAACATTAATTTAACAACATTAGATTTAACATACAACTCTAATGTACAAAACTGAATTCTGGGAATGTCAATTTATGGTTATTCACAGTAAATTATACATTCTTTTTCAATTTAAAAAACTGTATACTACTGTACAATTACATCCAATGTCCAATACAGTTTTTCACTGTATACAGTAGGGGAATTTACCGTTAACCATTTAACAAGATTTTACCGCTAGCATTTTTAGTCTTTTACAGTTAAATTCACAGTCATTTTTTTTACAGTGCAGGTCAAATGGAGTCACAAATAATGTTAAAATGACCAACGTGGGTCTATTACTCTCCAGTGCCAAGACACTCCACAGGTCTGTTTTTACCTTCTCTTGTAGCACTTCTATTAAAAACACAAATCTTTTGAGTTCCAGTCAGGCCTTAGTAGAATCAGCTCTTCTCTATGACCAGAACACTTGACAAGATGGATTTAAAAAGCCATGGCTGAGACTCAAATAAATAACGCCGAATGTTCTTTCGGAGAGCCTGTGAAATGGCTACAGGTTTGCGTTTATAAAGCTCACAGCTGTTTAGAACAAGCTGTGAATTGGCTTGAATACGAAGTCCTCATTCATGCACTTAAAGCTCAATTGGCCTCCTGGTGTGGACCGGTCAGGCTTCCACACAAAGCATTTATGACTAAACAGCCTTTGTGAACAAAGATCCCTAAAGCTTGTGTGTGGGTTGCAGCGTTGGCCTACCGACAGCGCATACTGTGCGTATCTATGTGTGCACATCTGTTCTCTGTAAACCTGCGAGAGTGTTTGTGTGCAGAGGAAAGGTAGGCATGGGAAAAAGAGGCGATAAAACAGCTTAGAGAGTGGGAGAGAGCTCAGAGCGGGTGGAGGTATGGCAGCAGTGTTTTTACTGAAACTGGCAGGTGCAGGTGTAACAGGTGGCACTGGGAGAGGTGTTGCCAACCTTCACTCTCATCTTTTGCTTAGCCTATTGTCCCCGGCATATTAATTGCCAACATTATGCCTCTGCCAGCTGCGGTTTGGCACCTTTGACCATTTTAGTATGCCAGCAGCCTGAAAAATTACTGTAGATGTTGTCTTTCTCCTAGAAATGCCACTGGCAGAGTAGATGGGAGGATTGCTCCTAATGTGAAAGCGCTAGCAGTGTATGTACAGAATATCAGCCTCTGTGAGAATAGAGCACAACAGCTGGGTTTTGACAGCAAAAATCACATTCATTTTTTCTATAGAGAAGGCTCAAACGTTTTTGTCGGACGGTAAACTACCATTCAGAAGTTTAGGGTTGGTAAGTTTTTTTAAAATTTTCTCTTTCAAATAAACTCGCTCACCAAGGCTGCATGTATTGGATCAAAAATAATAATAAAAAAAAAAAATATATATATATATATATATATATATATATATATATATATAATATCTTTTAAAATGTAATTTATTAGCAGTTTTTTCCATGCTTCAGTGTCACATGATCCTTCTAAAGTCATTCTAATATGCTGATTTGCTGCTCAAAAAATATTTCTTTTTATCAATGTTGAAAATATATTTAAGGAAACCTAAATTTATTGGGATTCTTTGATGTATAGAAAGTTTACAAGAACAGCATTTCTTTGAAACAGAAATCTTTTGTAGCATTATAATAATCTTTACTGTCACTTCTGATCAATGTAATGTGTCTTTGCTGAATATAAGCTTTAAAGGTAATAGAAAACAAAACGAAAAAATAAAATAAAAATACAAAAATAAAATAAAATAAAATAAAATAAAATAAAATAAATCTTACCAACCCCAAACTTCTGAATGGTATTGTGTAACTGCTATGCATCAGTATGATTAAAACCTTTTTTTTAATCATGTTTAATAGCCAAAATCCCAGAGAAAATTAATAATCTCCCTACCCTCACAAACTGTTTATATATTCATAAATATTCATATATTTCGCAATAAAGTTCATAGTTTATATTGTAATTGAATATTTTCTCATTGTTTTCATTTGATTACATCATTCCCAAGAATTCATGGGACGCATAGTTCATTGCCTCAAGAGTCAATTTTCACATTTTGCCTTTTATACGTCAAATCAAAGTTTGTAACACTGTGATTCATCTCAGAGCTGGCTGGTTTTGTTCATGGCTCTCAACTCGTTATTGAAGAAAAATGATTTAGAAAAATACTTTGGTAACCAAGGCTGCTGAAAAAGTATGTGGTCTCTGTTGCGCTCCATAAAAGTGAGTGAAAGAGAAAGAGAAAGAGAGAGAGAGAGAGAGAGAAATATTTTAAAGCTTCAGCAGAGGCCCAATTTCCAATTCAACACCACACCTCCAACAGATGTGTGGACGCCAGAAAGCACGAGGTGACAAAACAACCAAAACTAATGAATGGAAAGGAGGAATCTCATATACAAAAGACAGATGGAGAAGATAGCAACTTTTTAAAACACACTAAAGAAAAAAAAAAGAAAAAAGCATCTGTAAATATTACTGCTCTATACTGGATACTAGGGGCAGCTTCTCATCCTTCATCTGACGCCATGTTGCAGTGCTCTGAACCGTCAGCGCTGTATGTCACTACATTTATAATGTTACAAAATAATTTCATTTCAATTAAATGCTGTTCTTTTCAACTTTCTATTCATCAAAAAATCCTGAAATAAAAATAGCACAAAAATAAAAGCAGCACACATTTTCAACATTGATAATAATAAATGTTTCTTGAATACCAAATCAGCATATTAGAATGATTTCTGAGGATCATGTAACACTATGGAGTAACGATGCTGAAAATTCAGCTTTGCCATCCCAGGAATACAGCGCATCATATTTTAACAAAGAAAAAATAAAAATCACAATATTACTGTTTTAACTGGCTTTTTGACTAAAGAAATGCAGCCTTTGTGAGCATAAGTATGAAACTGAAAAAATAAAAAAAAAAAGCGACTTATCTCAGAAACTTTTTTTTCTCAGAACTCACAATTCTGGATTTTTTCCTCAAACTTGTGAGATACTGTATAAACTCACAATTCTGACTTTTCTCTCAGATCTGCAATATAAACTCGCAACTGCAAGAAATAAAGTCAAAACTGCAAGATATTTTTTTTTTCCTCAGAATTGCATGATACTTTTTAAACTCGCAATTGCGAGTTATAAAGTCAGAAAATATAAACTCACAATTCCCTTTTTTTTCTCAGAATTTCGTGATATAAACTCACAATTGCAAGAAATAGTTATGTCTCCCAAATGCAAGTTTATATTTGACTTTTGTCTCGCAATTTCTAACTTTTTTACTCAGAATTTGTGATATAAACTCACAATCGCAATAAATAAAGTCATGTTTCCCAAATGCTGGTTTCTATTTGACCTTTTGATTTTTTTCTCGCAATTCTGACTTTTTTTTCTCAGAATTTCGTGATATAAACTCACATTTGTGAGAAATAAAGTAATTTCTTCCAAATGCGAGTTTAAATTAGACTTTTTGTGACTTCTTTTTATGCAATTCTGACTTTTTTCTCAGAATTGTGAGATATAAACTCACAATTGCTAATTATAAAGCCAATTTTGAGGGGAAAAAAGACTATGTTCTCAGAATTGTGTTATAAAGTCAGAATTGTGAGATATAAACTCACAAATCTGAGAAAAAAGTTACAATTGCAAGATATTAACCCTCAGTTCTGAGAAAAAATTCAGAATTGTTAGTATATATCTTGCAATTCTGACTTTATTTCTCAGAATTGCAAGTTTATGTCTCGCAATTCTAATTTTACAACTATAAACTGCAAGTTTATATCTCAGTTCTGAGGAAAAAGTCCAAAAATCTTTTTCTTTCAAAAATAAAATTAAAAAAATCTTTGAACAGTAGTGTATATGTTAAGCTAAAAACAAAATATGATTTCTATTAGCAGAGATATTACGAGCTAATAATAATTTTAATATATCAAACTAAATTAAAAAATAAAATATGATATTTATAAATAAAATCTAGTGAGGTAACACTATTTTGATGGTCTCTCAACAGATTCCACTGACTATAAGTAACTATAACATCAATGTCAAAGGGTTAGTGATTCTGCTAACCCTAACACTAATCTAACAGTCTACTAATAATTGAATTAGAGTTAGTAGAGTTATGTAGCTGCAAGTTACTCCTAGTTAACAAAAAGTCTAAAGGAGACCGAAAATAAAGTAAATAAATAAATTATCAACTGCAAGCAATTAATGATATTTTCACTGTAGACACATCATATATGAGCAATCTAATTTTATCAAGTCACAACATGCCACATGTAAATATAGTAAAAGTTCAATCAGATCATTTCCTAAAGGCACTAAACTTTATACTAATGCTTCTCCATAATTCTAACATACAAGAAATCAGCCTCCTTCTTCCATCTGAGCCACATCTTTTTAACTCTACACTGGTCCTACTTGACTCTCAAATGCTCACTTTCAATCATTCTAGTGATATGGGGTGAGATTTAATCACAAACGTCACCCTTTGAGGGGTTATATGATCATTTGCCATGTCCACAGAGAACCTGCTGAGGTAAAACACGTTCCCATTTACGGGCCTACAGCCCTAAGCGGCCATACCATAAGACTTGTCCTAAAAAAGCATATGCCACAGCTCCCATTGGCTCTGAGAGCCATAGACGGCATGCAAATTACATAGGGAATTACAGGCCGTCTATCCCAGCACACCCTAGGGCTGAGTGAAGCTCTTCAGAAAATAGGAGTCATGTCTATTTTCAGCCCAGGCACTTTAGCCTACTTCTCCAGCCTCATGCGGTGCACAGCCACCATTTATCCCTGATCTCTCTTCCTTTTTGCTCCACAATAACTCATTATGACAATAAGAAACACACTTAGCGGAACCAGGGAGGGGGGATGAGGGAAAACAAGAAAAACCTAACACGAACTTAGTCAGGCTCGGCATTAATCAAACGGTTGAAACTCTCTGAGGCGTATCGTTCCCTCATCTAAGCCATGAGACCTTCGAGACCAAGCCTCGGCCTGCTGTTTGAATTCACACCACAACCGTTACGCTCCACCTGATTCACCCACGTCAGGAGAGACCGAGTGGCATTTTAGCTTCAAGTTCCCTGGACACTTGTTATCTTTGAAGTTGGGAGAGGATCGCAGAGTGGCGGGGCTGTTTGTAAGCCCAAAACAGGGCGCTGATCAATCTTCAGGCTCCAAATTTACCAGGAGCTTCCAAAACAGGATGGCCCAAGAACTGGGTGTCGCTAATGTCGACAAGCAGTTAGAACTGCATTATACGAAGATTCGCTGTTGAATAAACCGGTTTACATCCTGTAATTGGGAATTAAATGAACATGCAAGAAGGGACAGTTCTACTAACAGAAAAGAGCTGGGATGTGTATCGCCCAGGAGAGCAGCTATGCTTATTACAGTGTGAGGAATTGTATCACTTCAGCGGGGACTTACACTAGGCCGTGTACTAATGAGAAACATGGCTAGCGTCTTAGCAATTGTGCCTGTGTCACGGCGGAGACTGAGCATTTCACTGCAACGGACTGCGCACTTATTAGCATTTACCTCTTTGGTGCCGTTGGCAAACTCTTCATGTTTCATTTCAGTGGTCTCTTTGGAGTCTAATGGTTCAAAATCTGGGCTGGTAATCAAAAGGTTGAGAGTTCAAATGCTGTAGTAATTAATTAGTGATCATATTCATTAATATTTTGTACAAGATGTCCAGCATTATACTAATGTAACACATAGAATTAGATTTGCTAGACTTTAGATTTCCTAAAGGAACTACCAATGCTGGCAGCAAAAGACAGTGAAAGTGTGTTAGTTCTGCATAAAAAAAAAAAAAAACTAAAAATATAAAAACATTTAACTGAAATATAACTGAAATAAAATAAAATGGAAAACTTAAAATAAATGAAAATTAGAAATACTGTTTTGGCAACTATCTGATACAAGATTCAGCTTAAGCACTACAATTATTAAGTGTAAATAAATAATAACTAAAAGTTAAATAAAAATAAAGTGAATCTAATTAATAACAGTACAAAAACAAGTAAATAAAACTTACAAAATGGCTAAAAATTAAGCTTAAATATTAATAAAAGATAGAATATCAAACATACTAAAATACTAAATGTGGTTATACAAAACATACATGTTTTTGCAGACACTAAAATGCATCTAATTGAATAACACTGGCATATTTTCAGCATTTAAATGTATAATATCGACATATTGGCAACACCTAAAATGTACAGTACGGGCGATTCAAAAGCACTTCAGGAAGGGGACCCCATTTGTAGGGATGTGAGCGAAAGTGAGCAACTGATTCCCTTCACAAAGGGCCCTTCCAGAAGTCCATTAGCGAAGGGAACATTTGATGGTCATTCACGGAAGTGATTTCAATTTGTGATCATGCGATCTTCAATTAGGAGATCTTGTGATGCATTTAAAAGCAAATTTGGGGTTGATTTCGACTTCACATACAAATGTAATAGAATAAGCTGATTAAATTTGTCTTTTTTTTTAATGTAATACAAAATATTTTTCATCACTCATAGAAATATGATTTAAGACAGTAATGTAAACAAGTTTAAGCATTTTTAGTTCGAAAAAGTTTAATAGTAAATAAGACACAATTAGACAATTTTTGAATAAAATAATAAGAAGAAATATTTATTTGCAACAACTGAGTGCTGAAAGCTGCATGCACAGCGTTATCAAGGTAACATTTAGTCAGTCATTCCCTTCACCAAGGGAGTTCCAAAGAGCTTATACAAGACAGAAATACCCTACATCCTTAAAAGGGAGTAGGGCATAGGGATGCTCACTTCTGTTTGGTAATTGCCCTAAATTATTTACGTTTATAAAACGGATAGTTCCGGTCCTTGATTCTGATTGGTTGAGCCACATTTGAAGCTGTTGTAAATTACTTTAACATACATGCTTGGCAACCACTTTGTTGGAACCACAACTGTTTCTGAGGAACTACATTGTTTGGTGGAAGAATACTGTTTTTATTAATATCATTACTTTATTTGCTCTGTTTTCTTTTGTGAAACCTTACTATGTGTATGGAATAACCGGTTTATAAATGCAATAAGCCCCGTGAAGCTGTGGTTTACAGTGAATTTATAACAGCTAAGGGGGTATTAGGCACTTTGCATTGTGCCTAACAATGCCTCTTAGTTGTTATTCAGCAGGGAACCACGGCTTCTTGGGACTTATTGCTTTAATGAACAAGTTTCCTAACGGATACTGAAATCGCAGCATTAATTTTATTGTCTTGACCAGAAAAGATGAACGTGAGCGTTTTATACTTGTCACCGCAGTTCTGACTTGAAATGTCCGTTGATTGGCGCTATAAGTCTAATGCTCTGATACGTTTTAAAATAACGCACCATCTGCACTACACCTAAACCTACCCGATAGTAAGAACAAAAGTGAATGTGACGTAAAAACACAATCGCAAGTACACCGTTTTAGCTTGTTTTTTGATCTTTCAGCTATTTTATCGTGAGTCATGTTTTTCACAGGATTCGTACCCAAGGATTTTGCATCCTAAGTCCAATTCCGTGCCGGTTGAGCTACATATGGTAGAACATATGGGATTGTGGCTACAAGGGATACAGCTGCAGCTGGAAACACAATAAATTACATTTTCTACCTATCAGATTGTGTTTTATTAACATGTACACCTACCCCAACCCTAAACCTACCCCTTACAATAATGCAAAAAACAGTAATTATTGAGCTGTAATCATAACTGTGTACAAAAATGATTCTAGTGTTGATTTCTGTTGGAAACTGCAGTGATATGTACTCATTGGTACATATTTTGCGTCTTGCGAAAAAGTATCCAGAGATATGTTTCGTCATGAGATCAGCTAAAAATACGTAGCGATTTTTACTTTTAAACATTGAAATACATGCAAATTGTGCATTTTAGCATCAATAAAACACAAAAATGTATGTTTTGTGCTTGTAAATGTTATGTACTAATACCTGTGTATAAACAATGAGACCAGGCAGTGTCAAGGCGAAATATGACCAGTTACTATTTAGTATGCAAATAATTGCAGGATATAGGAGCAATTAAAATTCAATGACAATTCAAATCTCAATCGGGAGCATTCTAATAATGTACATCAAAGGGAATTTCTCACATTTTAATTTTAGATTTCTTAAAGTTCCTAAAAACCAAAAATAGCTAGCACACCCAAGGCTGAAGTTGTCTGCAAAAGATAGTTGGAATAAAGTCTGCATGTTAAACGGTTTAAGCTGAATTAATTGCATAAAACTGTATAAAATGTTTGAGGAACATCAATACAGTTCTGCCTTGCAAACACTGTAAAAACTTTGCCGTTTCAGAGTGACAATAGCTGACCTTTAGAGCTGTTTTACATTTTTTAAAGAGCTATACATCAATAAAGACTCATTTTTGCAATTCAAATAGCTCTGCATGCCTTCTTTCACAATACATGCAAAAGCGCAAAACATAGATAGGGTAAAATATACAGTACAAGACTGTGTATCTACCACCCCTGAACAGCCTTACAAATCACAGTGCCTTACGGGACGGTGAAAGTTACACCACGTGGAACGGATAACCTGCAGACATAATGTTTATCTCTGCAATAAACGTATTTATCTGTGCTTCTCTTTGTCTGTATACAGGGGTAGCAAGATTGGTCAACAAGCCTGAGGCAGATTGCAATGCTATAGAGATTCCCTGATACTGAGAGAAAGACCTCCGTCCTTCATCCAGCCAGACAGCGAGCATGTTAGTATGCAGGGCAGGTAGGCCTACTCGTTCAAAATAGGCGCATGCGTGTGTCTGTGCTAAAGGGGGTAATAACACCGGATCTTTGCATGCTCCGTCATGTGTGTCTTTGTCTGCGCTTGAGTACCTCTAGTTTAATCCTGTGTGACGATGAATCAGTTGCATGGGAAAACTGACAGACGACAAATTGTTATGGCCTAAAGAAGCTGCTATCTTCTCTGTGCCAACAGCTTCCATCATCCATCACTGAGTAACTGATCAGCACAGAGTTCTGCATACTATGAGGTTAGCACGGTAACCGTAAGAAGCCTTTGAGATTGTAGTCACTGCATATAAGAAAAGAGGCACTGCAGTAAACAAAAGCTGTGTTTTAAATAAATCAGACCTCTAACCTTGGTAAATAGCAGCGTTTCGCTGTTTGGGAAAGGCAGCAGGGGATAAACAGGATCAGTGGGTGATAGCAGCTATACTAAAGATGGCCTGTAATGACAGAAGCTTATGCCACTTTCCAGCCTCCCTCTCTTCTCGATTAAACATGAAGGTTAATCCATCCGTGTATCTCTGTCTTATTTGCTATTAAACAGTTTATCTTTCCCTCTTCCTACGTGTAGCCTTGAGGACAGGGGCGAGAGCTGTCATGATATATTAATTATGTCTCACAGTATGATACCCACAAAACTCACAAAACCAAATCATAAACTGACACCACTAATTTTGTTTGGATGGGTCGTTATTGCTAGGGGATGTTTCAACATATTCATTTTTGACAGTTTACACACATATACACACAAACAAAATATATATATATATATATATATATATATTATTATTAATGGGTTTTCTATTTATTGGAATGTTCTTTAGTTGTATTTATTCTTTAATAATAATAATAATAAAAATATTTATTTTAATAATAATATAAATAAAAATAATAATTATTATTATTATCATCATCATTATCATTATATAATTAATAACAATAATAATAATTATTATTATTTATTTTTATTAATAATAATAATTACTATTATCATCATTAATAATTATAATATAATTATAATTACTATTATTATTTGTGTAATCTGTCAAAAATAAATACAAAACATTATCAACCCCTTTATTCATTTTTATTTCATCATTATATAATTAATAATCATTTATATTTATTAATAATTATAATAATTATTATTATTATTATTATTATTATTATTAGTGTAAACTGTCAAGAATAAATACAAAATAATAGCAACCCTTTTATTTAATACTACTACTAATAATAATATATTATATATAATTATTATTAATATCATCGATGGTTGCTATTGCTGGGGATCTTTATATGTAATAATTCTTAGTAGTTTACACAAATAATAATAATAATAATAACAACAACAACAATAATAATAATAATAACAATAATAATAATTATTATTTGTATTAATAATAATAATGATAATACAATTATTACTATTATCATTACTATTATTATTTGTGTAATCTGTCAAGAATAAATACATACCATTATCAATCCCTTTATTTAATAATAATAAATAATAATAATTATTATTATTATTATCATTATATAATTAATAATCATTTATATGTATTATTATTATTATTATTGTTGTTATTATTATTATTATTATTTTTTGTGTAAACTGCCAAGAATAAACACAAAATAATAGCAACACTTTTATTTAATACTACTACTACTACTACTACTAATAATAATTATATTATATATCATTATTATTAATATTATTGATGGTTGCTATTGCTGGGGATCTTTATATGTTGTAATAATTCTTAATAGTTTACACAAATAATAGTAATATTAAATAATTTAATAATAATAATATTATTAGGGGCCAAGCACCGAAGGTGCGATGGCACCTATTGTATCCGTTAGCGTTCTTATTATTATTATTATTCTTCTTCTTCCGCTCTGGAAGTCTATGGCAGCCCATAGAACCGATTGCGAGAAAGTTGTGAAATTTGGCACACTGATAGAGGACAGTCCCATCATTGACCATAGCAAATTTGGAGTCTCTAACTCAAACTCTCTAGCGCCACCACCTGTCCAAAATTTCAATAATTTTATGCTAATAACTTTTGAACCGTAAGGCACAGAATCAAAATCCTTGGCTCATGCCGAGTCGAATGAAGTCCAAAATTTAAAAATCGTAAGGTTTAGTTTTTTTTTCTATAAATTTTTGTTCGTAAAACGTACTTTTTCGAACTCGTCCTAGACGGTTTGTCTGATTTTCACCAAAATTGGCTCAGATCATCTTCAGACCATCCTGGCAAAAAGTTATGGAATTCAAGTTGATTAGTCAAACCGTTTTCGAATAACGCGCGAATGATTTCTACGAAAAGCACGCAAAAATGGTTGTGAGGCTATATCTCCGCAACGGTTTGGCATATTGAGGCCAAACTTGGTGTGGGTTATAACAAGCATGACCTGAGACTACCTGCAGTGTTTTGGCACAGTGCCACCTAGTGGTCAGGAGATATGAAAAATGGGTATTTTTGCTTATAACTTCTGAATAGTTAGGCCAAAAATCATGAAACTGGTCTCTATACATTCGGTGCATCATGCCGAGTCGAACCATATCCAATTTTCCCATGTCAGACAAATTGGGTGGCGGCCATATTGAATTTTGTCCAAAAATGCTATATTTTACAAACGCATTGACATATCGTTACAAAACTCAGTATGTGTCTTCAGCACCATGCCCTGACAGTACTCAAAAAGTTTGGGGGTAGCGCCACCTTGTGGTCAAAAGTTATAAAGAAATGTACAAAAATGCTAATAACTTCTGCTTACATTAGCCTATTGTAATGAAACTGATGTCAATAGATTCCTTGGGTCAAGCCGAAAACATTGATATCCATTATGCCGAAATTGGCCAAACTTCCTGTCCGCCATTTTGATTAATGTACAAAACCTACTTTTTCGAACTCCTCCTAGACCGTTAGTCCGATCTTCACCAAATTTGACTCAGATCATCTTCAGACCATGCTGGCAAAAAGTTATGAATTTTGTGTCGATACACAAAACCGTTTTCGTTTAGCGCATCAACGAATTTGCTGGAAAGATGCCAAACTACATCTGAGGCTGTATCTCTGCAAAGCCTTGACATATTGACACCAAATTTTATATGTGCTATTGTCACCACACCCTGACCACGCCACATCAATTCGGTAACAGCGCCACCTGCTGGTCAGAAGTAATACACCATTCATTAAACATTAATAATGAAATTTTCGAAAATGCTAATAACTTGTGATTGCATTAGCCTAATGTAATAAAACTGGTCTCAAAATATTCCTTGGGTCATGCCGACAACATACATACCAATTATACCATACTTGGCTGAACCTCCTTTCCGCCATTTTGATTAATGTACAAAACCTACTTGTTCGTACTCCTCCTAGACCGTTGATCGGATTTTCACCAAAATTGAGTCAGATCATCTTCGGACTGTCCTGACTCAAAGTTATGGATTTCGTGTCGATAGAGTAAACCGTTTTCGTACAGTGCCACTACAGATTTTAGGCTTGATGCCAAAATAATTCTGAGGCTGTATCTCTGTAAAGCTTAGGCATAATGACACCAAAGTTTGTGTGTGTCATTCTCACCTCACACAGAACACATCACATCAATTTGAAAACAGCACCACCTATTGGTCAAAAGTGATAAGCCATTAAATTATATTATTGGTTGTATTTATGATTTTTCAGCCATTTCAACTGATATTATCCTAAAATGACTTTAGTTACTCATTGTTACAGTCGGTCTGTTGGTCCTTGCCATGCTTAGCTCCTCATTCTGCCTCTGTTGTGCTTGGCCCCGCAATTGCTGCTTGCAGCTATATTTATCATTATTATTATTATTATTAATTACTAATAGTAGTACTAGTAGTAGTGGTAGTAATAGCAACAACAACAATAAACTTAAAATTATATCTGATAATATTCTTCACTTTTACACATTATTTCAGTGTTTACAGAAAACTAAAGGAAGACTTTGTTCTGCCAAAACTCTCATTTGAATCAAAGTCTAAGCAAAAATAAAATAAAATAAAATAAAATATGGCATCTTTTAAAGCAAGGTTATGTAAATGTATCATGTCAAAATGCATGACACTTAATTTGGGTTTTCACTCCTCTTTCTTATACTGTGATACTACTGTAGTACTGGCATATCATGCAACACTATCAGGGGCTAAAGTGTAACATCACATCACACACTCAGCATCTTTGCTCTCTTCCAGAGACTCTAACACTGATTCACAAGTCACTCACACTACAGTCTCTCAACAAAACACCAAAACATCCCTTCAACAAGTTCCTAAGACAGTATAATTGAAATGCAGTTTCCATCACGTCCGACTCTCCTCTAGTTCTCAACTACAAAGCCCAAGAGCAGTCTTGATCTGTAATACTGAGAAGATACCAGAGTCTTGGGAGGGCAGAGAGCTCAGAGCAAAACAAGATGAATGTGTTTGGACCGCTGGATATCTGTCAGAGCAGCTGTTGTACTTCACAGGGCCCTACTCAGCACTTTTCCATCAGAGGTTTACAGAATCAAAAAAAGGGAGAAAATGAATGACCTTTGTTCAAAAAGTGAGTTTTGATATCTACATAGGCAGAATATCCTGCATTCTTACCAAAAGGGAACTTCACATACGACTGACGTGAAACAATTTTCCGGTCAAATACGGTCATTCAAACTGCACGCAAGTAGCTCTCCTTTCTTGAAGTGCAAAAGATACTTGATTAAACAAAAGAATCTGTGGTTAGCATGTTCCGATAATGACTAAAGCAAAACAAGCACATTCATACTGAGCCTAAATTAGATTTTCTATTAACACCTTTTAGAACTGAATAAAAACGTTTCCCTCAAAGTATCTGCAATGCATCTGGCAATGTGTGAGGATAAGTGCAATGCCAAATAGACATTTTTTGCCAAACAGAGGTGTTTTTGAAGCAATCACAGTTTTGAAAACTACACTTAAAGTGCATTTGTAAGGCCTAAAATGCTGCCTAGATTGGCAGCACACTATGTTTTGGAACACTATTGTGTCTGGTTTAAGGATTTTTTTTGACAGTGCTAAGCTGCTGGAGAACATTTAAAGTGCTGATGGAGATGTGATGACCCATGCAGAGCCAGGCTAATGGGTAGAGACTGTTTGGTAATAGTGTCGTTTACTCTGCGCTTCCAAATGTCACCAGGCACTCCTGCAAAAGCCAATAGCCAGGCACTGACGTCATAATGAGGGACAAAACTTGATAAATGTCGATTAGGAAGCATTGACCTACAGCTTTAGGTCTGGGTGACAGATATGAGCCATCAATTATAATTTCATTCCAGCCTGTCACTCTCCTATTCTCTTAGGATGCAACATGTTCAGAAATGGCACAGCATATATTAAAAACAGTGACTTGCAAAATGTAGGACGTGAAAACAGTACTACACAAAGCCATTCCAAAATGAATAAGCACATAGCTATATATAAAAAAGGATGGCATGACTTGACTATGTTCATGACTTGAAACCTGAAAGTTTTACAGGTTTAGAACAACAGAGATTTTCAATATTGTTTTAACTACACCTTTGAGATTGTAGCTTGTGACTGCTGATACAACAACTGCTGGTTTCACACCTACTAAGTGACCCAGTGACTGCAGAGCTACTGTGCCCTTGAGCAAGACACTTTGCAGGGACACAGTCTCAACAACAACTGGATTGCTGTTCAGATAAAAGGTATGGCTTTATATAAATCAGACGCTTTGTTAACCGAAAATTGTCTGTCGTTTCGACAGATTATGCTGAGGGTGATCTACTGTAAATTGTAATTGTAATTCCCACCTCTGTCCAGTTGGTGGTGAGTGCACTTCAGTGTGGCAGCAGAGCAGGATCCAGAACAAAAATGAACCTGTCACAAATGCGTTAATTTATGCACAGGCGAGTACCAAGTTTTAGCTACAGCGATCTATCACGCCACATTAAAGAGCACCAAAACGGTATTTATTGATTGAAATTCCATATGAAATGGACAGAATTTGAAAAACTTGAAACTTTGTTTCATATCAAAAGTAACAAAGCTTAGCCTGTTTATTTCGATGGGAGGCGCATATACTGTTTATTCATCAACTAAAAACAGCATAGACCGAAAGATCGATTGGAATTTAAGAATCGATACTGGTTCATAAAAATTATAATCTACTGAAAACAAGAACTATATTTTTTTTAATCCAGCCCTAGTATATTTTGCTGTTTTTAGTGTCCTCCGCTGTCACTGCAGGGTGTCATGTTGAACATGAAAAGTGACGCAGTCTCTGTTCATCTGTTGTCTTCAAAATAGATGCATAAGCCTATATCGTCCAGTAGGTTCATGATTAAAATTGAAAATAAAAGCAATTAAATATGTTATTATAATTAAAATATGACAATTAAAATGATGGGTAATAATAGATTATGACAAAATTGTTACGATCCTGTCCGTCAAAATGACAGGCAAAGTTGAAGTCTAATGCAACCTCTGATCACTAATAGTCACTGAAACGGAAAGTTTTTGAAAACTACTGTACACCTGCCAGGGTGTTGATTTTCAGAAATGATGGCCAACATGGCTTTACGGTTAGGTTTATATCGCCACCTATTGGTTTGACATGCTCTTGACAGCGTTTCATAGTGTGTTTTTTGCATAATCATGTAGACAATTTTTTTTTTTTTTAAACCGTGGACTTTTCTAGCCAATTTTCTGCAAATGTGCCAACTATTTATGCTTACCAATGCTGCATTTTAAATAAATAAATACATAGTTAAAACAATGTTTTTCTATTTATATATTTGTGATTTGTGAAAACCCAACACATGGTGGAATTTTACGTTTTTTAGGTTTTGATACCATATGAAAGCCCTTTCCAGAACTGGTTTTATTTTGTCCATAGCTTGAACGTAACAAAAGCTATGGCTACCTTAAGTTGGCTGATAGCTACGATTTTTAGGAATGAAATTTTGAGAAAAAAATTGAGAAAAATCTGTTGTTTATCATGGGTACAATCTCTGAACTTTTGATCAGCAGCCATTACTCCAGTCTTCAGTGTCAAATGATTCTTCAGAAATCATTCCAATATGCTGATTTGCTGTTCAAGAAACATTTCTTTTTATTACCAAAACAGCTGCACTGCTTATTTTTGTGGTAAGTGTGTTTTTGGCAGGACTCTTCAATGAATAGAAAGCATGTTACCTTCACTTTTCATCAAAAGCTCTTTATAAAGATATTCAAAGTTCTGTCATGAAATGGCACAGTCCGATAGGTCTAACTCAATCTGACATAATGACAGCATCACATGGTGCAGCTGATTGGTTCTCTTTTGTATCAGTAGCCAATGAGCTATGAGTAGCCAGTAGCTGCTCAAGATCGATTGGAATTTAAGAATCGATACTGGTTCATAAAAATTATAATCTACTGAAAACAAGAAATATATTTTTTTTAATCCAGCCCTAGCGTATTTTGCTGTTTTTAGTGTCCTCCGCTGTCACTGCAGGGTGTCGTGTTGAACATGAAAAGTGACGCAGTCTCTGTTCATCTGTTGTCTTCAAAATAGATGCATAAGCATCTGTTATAGGGTGATTCATGAATGCTATGGGGGGTTGGGGGTATTTAATATGTTATATATGTAGCAGCAGTATTTCTTCTGCTTTT